>JAVIAB010000102.1:37042711-37085211 GCA_032433765.1 Megaustenia siamemsis | reverse complement strand
TCCGGTCAATATGGTGGATGGGCGGCAGGAGCCATGGAAGGCTATGTATGAAAGGTGTTTCTTGTTGCAGTTTCCTCATATTCCAAGTCTGGCTTGTTGCAGGGGCTACTGTGTTAATTGCTCTGTGCACACCGTGAGCTGCGTGTCTCATCCGTTTTGATCATGTTCCGATATTCCAATTGTTTACGATGAATGATGATATCGTATGACAAGATACAGTTGGGTGTTTTCAATTTCTGTGCGGTTTCGACTTATCTCTTTTGGCGTGTGCTGAGACTGCGATGATGGGAACTACAGCTCCCTTTCTTCGTTTTGGAGATGAGTTAGTAATTCGAATGATTCTACTGGCACGAGCGGTTGAGAAGTTATGAATTTTAATTCGTTTGTAGTGAGACCGGGGCCTTCCATAACCATAACCTTAACGCAGAAAGAAACCAAGGGCAGAGTGGTCCCAACAGCCCTGGTCGACATCCGCCCTACGAGAAGGACAATGTCCACTTCAAGCCAAGATCCAGCCGAAGATGGAGTGTTTCAGCCACAGCGCAGGTTTAGGGGAAAAATCAGAACACACGAACATGTAGGATTAGTGACCATGTGACCAGCTCATCGTGTGTCATGATGTTGTTCTTGCCCCTCCATATACAAGTACCGACCATGTGACCAGCTCATCGTGTGTCATGATGTTGTTCTTACCCCTCCATATACAAGTACTGACCATGTGACCAGCTCATCGTGTGTCATGATGTTGTCCTTGCCTCTCCATATACAAGTACAGACCATGTGACCAGCTCATCGTGTGTCATGATGTTGTTCTTACCCCTCCATATACAAGTACTGACCATGTGACCAGCTCATCGTGTGTCATGATGTTGTCCTTACCTCTCCATATACAAGTACTGACCATGTGACCAGCTCATCGTGTGTCATGATGTTGTTCTTACCCCTCCATATACAAGTACTGACCATGTGACCAGCTCATCGTGTGTCATGATGTTGTCCTTGCCTCTCCATATACAAGTACTGACCATGTGACCAGCTCATCGTGTGTCATGATGTTGTTCTTACCCCTCCATATACAAGTACTGACCATGTGACCAGTGCCCAGCTCATCGTGTGTCATGATGTTGTCCTTGCCTCTCCATATACAAGTACAGACCATGTGACCAGCTCATCGTGTGTCATGATGTTGTTCTTACCCCTCCATATACAAGTACTGACCATGTGACCAGCTCATCGTGTGTCATGATGTTGTCCTTACCTCTCCATATACAAGTACAGACCATGTGACCAGCTCATCGTGTGTCATGATGTTGTTCTTACCCCTCCATATACAAGTACTGACCATGTGACCAGCTCATCGTGTGTCATGATGTTGTCCTTGCCTCTCCATATACAAGTACTGACCATGTGACCAGCTCATCGTGTGTCATGATGTTGTCCTTGCCTCTCCATATACAAGTACTGACCATGTGACCAGCTCATCATGTGTCATGATGTTGTCCTTGCCTCTCCATATACAAGTACTGACCATGTGACCAGCTCATCGTGTGTCATGATGGTGTCCTTGCCCCTCCATATACAAGTACTGACCATGTGACCAGCTCATCGTGTGTCATGATGTTGTCCTTGCCTCTCCATATACAAGTACCGACCATGTGACCATCTCATCGTGTGTCATGATGTTGTCCTTGCCTCTCCATATACAAGTACTGACCATGTGACCAGCTCATCGTGTGTCATGATGGTGTCCTTGCCCCTCCATATACAAGTACTGACCATGTGACCAGCTCATCGTGTGTCATGATGGTGTCCTTGCCCCTCCATATACAAGTACTGACCATGTGACCAGCTCATCATGTGTCGTGATGTTGTCCTTATCCCTCCATATACAAGTACTGACCATGTGACCAGCTCATCATGTGTCGTGATGTTGTCCTTATCCCTCCATCATGAAATAGGACAAAGAATCAAGTTCACATGATCCCACAACATGAACGCTGAAGAAGATGATGCTGATGAAGAAGAAGAGGATGAAAAAGTTAAAAAAAGAAGAAGATGGATAAGGAAAATAAGAATAAGAAAAAAGATGATGAGAAGAAAAAAATGAGAATAACACGAAGAGGAAGGAAAAGAAGAATATTCAGGCTAAGATAAAGAAAAAGATAATGAAGATGGTATGTGTCTACCTTTGTCTTACTGTTGTCACAAGCGGAGAAGTTCTCATCCTCCAAACTCTTACTCATACCCTCCTGTTGTAATTAGCAAGACCAGGTGATCAAACAAGGAACAGACAACTCTGTCAAATAGTTTACCTGGGCACCCCCAAAGGTCACTCCACACTTGCAGCCGTTTCTCTCTCACAGATAATATTATCTACCCATGCTCTCAAAATAGATTGTAGCCGTGTTGTTTACAGAAGTGGCAATAACAAACAGCTGGAGCGCATATCGTGCCGCCATGTTCTCTTGGACAAGGCAACTAAATGTGCTGTGGTAAAGCGGGGAATGAGTAAAGAAGAGAGAATGGTAACAGCTGCCTTGGCTTGGCCCTTCTAGCGCCGTATGACGTCACATAGGTCTTGTAGTGTTATTCGCCATCTGTCTCTATTCTTGACGAGATGTTCGATCTGATTTAATGAGTCAATGCCTGCCAACTTTGCTTTTCCTATCAGTGTTCTTTTCAGTTATTGGTTATTGGTTATGGAAGGCCTCGGTATCACAGCAAACGAATTAAAATCCATAATTGCTCAACCGCCCGTGCCAGTGGAATCATCCGAATTACTAACTCATCTCCCAAACAAAGAAAGGTAACTGTAGTCCCCATCGTAGCAGTTTCAGTACACGCCAAAAGACATAAGGCGAAACCGCGCAGAAAGTGAACACAGCCAACTGTTCCCTGTCATACGATATCAGTGTTCTTTTTAGTGTCTCTCAAGATGTTCCTCTTTTCCCGTATCCTGATGTTTCCAAAGAAGAGCCTGTTTTGGAATTCTCTTGTCTCTTCTCAACACATGTCTGACATATGTCCATCTTCTTGTCCTAATTCCAGATGAGATCGTTGGTTGCATGGCCATTTCTCTTATCTCTATATTAGTCTTGAATTCATTCCATTGTAGATGAGATCTTTGGTTGCATATCCATTTCTTTTATCTCTATATTAGTCCATTGTACACAGAGTAGTCTTCTAAAGCATTTGTCTTCAAAAGTGTTTAGATTTTTCTCAATCTCTTTTTATGTTTTCCAACTTCCACATGCAGATAAAGGGTTGATAATATGTTTGAGCTGTATATTTTCAGTTTGCTCTTCTTGTTGAGTACGCTTTTATTTCCATATTTTGTTCAGGTTTTTACAATTCGCTGCTGCTTTTATTATCCTGCTTCTGATCTCTTTCTTTGTTTCATCTTCTTGATCTATATTACTACCAAGATATATATAGTGGTCTACTCTTTCTTTGTTTCATCTTCTTGATCTATATTGCGACCAAGATATACATAGTTGTCTACTCTTTACATAAGCGAAAAAAAATAATATTGACGTTTCCGTAGAAAACAACAACAAAAACGAACGAACACGCAAGGAAAATATAATCTAATTACATATTGGATGGAGCCTTAGTGATTGAGTGGTTAGTGTGCTCGCTTCCTGACCCCAAGGGTCAGGGTTCGATCCTTAGAAACAGCTGACAAGGCTGTGAGGTTCCTCTAAAAATGGGTAGTACTTTTGGGAAGTAAAGGCGGTCTGGCGTGATACCGACCAAATCACCTTAAATAGATGCCGTGGTCATAGAAAAATATGGTCACTAACATCATACCATCATATCCCCATACGTCTAGCAGGGCAGTGGTGGGAACCTTGACTGAAGTTATACTTTCTTTACTTGGGCACTAAAATAACATCTCAGTGGTTAGTCAACTGGACTACAAAGCACAAGAGGTAGGGTTCGATCCCAACCGGCGGTTTCCGGTTCACCCAGCCTTTAATGGGTACCGGATTTTTTCTGGGAAAGTAAAACAGCACGGGCGTAATACCGACCACATTACCCCAAAAATCATGTGCTGAAGGTCTGTAAAATTTATGGTCACTAACACCATATTCCCTATACACCACTTGGCATGACGGGGGCACTTTACTTTTACTTTACTAACTTACTATAATAACATAAGATGGAAGAAATAAAAAGCAGAATAGCTCAGGCCAAAAATAGCATTTCAGAAAATGAAGAAAAGACCTGTGTATCAAGTCGACAAAGAGAGTTCATCGGTGATATATAGATCCAGTTATGACCTATTGAAGCGAATCATGGACAGTAGACAAGAATAAAAAATAAATGAAACAAAATAAATATTAAGAGACGATTAGAGAATGAGGATTTTGAATTTTAATGAAGATTAGAGACCTAATAGAATGGATTTCTCCGAAGAATGTTGAAAGTTCCCTGGACAGCTAAACAGACCAATGAGGAAATTCTCAAAGTGGCCAAAACAAAAAGGGAGCTCCTAAAAATAAATCAGAAAGAAACAATCAACATTTGTTATGCACATCATGAGAACAGGAAAGTTGGAATACTTGGTTACAAGTGGCAAAATAAAAGGAAAGAGAGATCGCGAACGACAAAAAGAGAAGATACTAAATAGCTTTTTGTGATGGCACGGAAAACAGTCAACAACAGAACTGATACGATGTACTGTGGATAGAGAATTGTGGAAAGACATGATCGCCTACGCCAACCTGTATGGCACATGATGATAAGTTTCCATTCCTCAACTTTTTTCCTCTTCTACTTCTTATTTATTTGCCTTTCTTTTTGAAACTTACATTCTATATTTCTTTCTTTTCTCTGTGCTGTTTTGTTGCTCATTCTCTTATGTTGTTTGTGTGACCATCTGACATGTCATCAGTCCTGATATTGCAGCACTCCTTAGCACATTATGCTTCCGATATATTCCTTTATGTTCAAGGTTGTAAAGTCGTTGCAGAAATCCAAAATACGTAAGGTCACCTTTGTCTATGTCCCAGGACATTCGGGAGTACGGGGAAATTAAAGAGCGGACAGGTTGGCTAGCTGTGCTGCCGTTGAGGACGGGCAACCAATGGATCGGGCGGACATCATCAATGCCCTCCGAGATGTGGGAAGAGCACAGGACTTCGACAAACTCAAATCCACGTCACTCCTGCGGATGATGGAAATGGGAGTTAAGATGGGCACAGCCAGAAATGGGAAACTTAGTGGCCGTGTAAGAAGACTTATCAACCAACAAAGAACTGGAGTCGTTAGTCGCTGGACACTGAGGGAATTGCTGAGAAGGGGATCTTGTTGTTGTTGTTGTTGTTGTTGTTGTTGTTGTTGTTGTTGTTGTTGTTGCGTTCGCCAGCTTTCAACTCTGACGAAGTCCCTAGAGACTAGGAACTGAGTTTAGCGTGTTAATCCATTTTTCTCTGACAGCCGCGTGCACAGGGGTCCCTCGCCGCACAGGCAGATATCTCCGACATCGAAGGTACTCATGTTTTTTCCGTCGATGAGTAACTGACGTTTCAAGCCAGGCCCCGCTGCTGAGACCAGGGGTGGTCGTCGCTTAGAGAAATCATAAATAAAAATCCCAACCGGTGCAGCCGAGATTTGAACCCACAACTTCTCTGTCCCGAGGCTGAGGTCTTGCCTCGAGACTAATCAGTCCGCCATGGACTTGGAATATGAGGAAACTGCAACAAGGAACACTTTTCATGCTAAACCCGCAAAGGTTCCTGCCGCCTATCCACCATATACCAGAAAATGACGTCCTCCCGAAAGTGATGATCGTCATGTTTCTTTTAAAATGTTTAGCGCTTGATGATGTTAGGCCATCGTTGTTGACTCCAATTATTTACGATGAGCCATTACGATGACGTAGTACACATAACAATGCAAGCACAGCAATGACCGTTATGACGCGCCCTTTAGGTTCTTGATTACTCTAGTGAATGTAGCCTACGACGAACAGAACACGGTGCAAATTCCCTAAAGAGATAAAACTGCGGCTGACGAAGCAGTTCACATTAATGAGAACATATAAATAACTTACGTCAAGCAAATCCAACAACGGTCATGAACAGCACCAATGTGACGTAAAGCGCAGAACAAGCCTAGACGATGGAAGGTCGCATTCACAACACTTGATTTGTTGAAAATGAAATATCGCCGGCGTATGACATTGTTCTATCGGCGCAGATGTAATAAGTAGATCATAATCCTGACTTTAACGCATAGGAGTGCAATGGAGAACCGAAATTAATCAGACATCGATTGCACTTTCTACAGCGATCGAGAGAACGTGGACTAGATCCGCCATCTTAGAAACGGAAGCCAGGAGGGGATCTGAGCAAATATGGACATGTTCGGAGTGCACTGATGATGACCCGCAAATATGGACATGTTCGGAGTGCACTGATGATGACCCGCAAATATGGACATGTTCGGAGTGCACTGATGATGACCCGCAAATAACTCAATAACTAATTTTTTTTTTTTACACAGCCATCAACAGATGCAGGATGACATGAGCATACTTGATGAGAGATCACAACAGCTAGGACTGAAGATTAATAGAGATAAGACCAACATTATGAGAATTAATACAGTTGGCAATAACCAAATAAAAATTAGGAGAAATACCTCTACTAGACATACAATCTGACATATAACTGGGCAGTAATATAGATAAAGAGGAAAGAACAGAAAATGATTCCAAAATAAGGATATCAAAAGCAAGAGGAGATTTCATTGCACTGGGAAACATATGGAAGTCCAAAGAAATTAAGTTAAACACAAAACTAAAAATGTTCAACTCCAATGTTAAGTCCGTCCTATTATATGGCCGTGAAACATGGGGAACAATAAAATTGACAATCACGAAGATATAGACTTTAATTAATAGATGCTTACGCAGAATAAAAGGATGGAAATGGCAGGACAAAATCACTAACATAGAATTGTGGAAATGTACCAGTCAATTACTAGTGGATAAAGAGATACAGCGAAGACGATGACGCTGGATAGGACACACACTGCGGAAGCCAACTGAGAGTTTTACACAACAGGCCCTGTTTCTGGAATCCCCAGGGGAAAAGCCAAAGAGGAAGACCAAGGAATTCTTGGAGAAGACAGATAGAAGCAGAGATGAAGATGATGGGGAAGACATGGAATGATCTTAAAAGAATGGCAAAAAACAGAACGACTTGGAAAGTGTTTGTTGAAGACCTATGCTCCACAGGGAGCTGAAAGGTAGAAGAAGAGAAGAAGATGTTCATTTTTATATTTATCATCAGCTTTGCAGTCGCTTTGCTTTTTTGTGCCTCTACCTCCAGTTTCCCGTATAGTCGACAACTCTGCCATCGTTTCAACATTCCAGCGTCCCAGCTCGACACCAGCAGCTACCGACATCTCAGCATACACTATTGGGTTACCATTATCAGGTATTATTATTTTAAAGTAGCCGCGGTACCTCAGTGGTTAGTGAACTGGACTACAAAGGACAAGAGGTAGGGTTCGATCCCAACCGACAGCTTCCGGGTTCACCCAGCCTTTAATGGGTACCGTATATTTTTCTGGCACAGTAAAGCAGCACGGGCGTAATACCGGCCACATTACCCCAAAAATCATGTGCCGAAAGTATGTCGTGACTTCTTTTTAAATTCAAAATACAGCTTCTTCTTATCGTATCTTATCTTATCTTATCTTATCTTATCTTATCTTATCTTATCTTATCTTATCTTATCTTATCTTATCTTATCTTATCTTATCTTATCTTATCTTTTGTTTGCCTGAAGTGTTGTCTATATTTCATCATCATCATCATCATTATGTGCCGTCTCCTCATCGAAGGTTGATGTCATTGTATGTCGTTTCCTCATGGAGCGCCATTACACTCTATCCCATGCTCCGATGTTGCAGATTGTCATAGGGTGACTTGTCCAGCTTTTGATGTTCCTCGTCCATGTTAGTCTTGGTCTGCCTCTGTTACCTTGTATTTTACCTTCCAATATTACTTTTAGTAGGCTGTTGTGTCTTTTAACATGCCAAAAATTTCATTTGTCGTGTTCTAATTGTGTTTAGTAGTTCTCTTTTCATTGTTAGTTGTTTTAACATTTTGTCCATGGCTTTCTTTGGAGTGTTACGTGATGCTTCAATCTCTTTCACGGTGGTCTGCCATATTAATCTTTCGTGTTCTGAATATGCCTCATGTGTACCACACACTTTGCTGTTTTCGCTTTCTGGGCCGTTGATCATTTCTGATTCTTCCGCCCCATCCACCGTCACAGACTTGTTACAGTCTATATCTTCAATGCCGTTTCTGTATAGATTTTACTGTCTTTTGTAATTCTTGTAGTGGTCCATATATATTTGTGCTTGTAGTGTTGTATCTATGCGCCAATGGTCTTTCATTCTCTTCTAATCACTTTCAATGTGTGATAGAAAACATGTTCTACAGGAATGTTCCCAGTAGACAGCATGAGAAGAGCTATGTGGTCCACACCCAACTCCCTGGAAGAGAAACTATATAGGGCAATTGAATCACTTAAACAGACAGCTGACTTCATGAGAGAGTCTGGAATCCTACTCTGATTGAGACTTGATCGCAGAGAGAGAGAGAGAGAGAGAA
Organism: Megaustenia siamemsis; assembly: GCA_032433765.1. Taxonomy (NCBI): domain Eukaryota; kingdom Metazoa; phylum Mollusca; class Gastropoda; order Stylommatophora; family Ariophantidae; genus Megaustenia; species Megaustenia siamemsis. The sequence continues at coordinate 37,076,576 of JAVIAB010000102.1, read as the reverse complement.
AGAATGCGTGATAGAAGATATTTGTGCATTTCATCTTTTTTTTTTCGTTCGCCAGCTTTTACCTCTGACGAAGTCCCTAGAGACTAGGACCTGAATTCTTCGTGTTAATCCATTTTTCCCTGTGTGCACAGGGGTCCATCGCCGCACAGGCAGATAACTCCAACTTCGGAGGAACTCATATTTTTTCCGTCAATGAGTAATTGACGTTTCAAGCCGGGCCTCGCTGCTGAGACCAGGGGTGGTTGCCGCAGAGAGAAATCACAAATACAAATCCAAATGTGCATTTTATCTTCATGGAAAAAACAAAAACAAATCAAATAAAACATAAATAACAAACAGTTGTGGCTGTGTTTGTTGTAGCCTTACATTCCACACGGAACAAACACAATATCCGCTGATGATAATTCGTTTTATCAACTGTTTGTTTTCTCCCTTAATTCTCTTATATTTATCATTTCCATATTCTGTTTACCTCCCCTGTAAGCATCCTCCATTCTAGATTCGGAAATCCACGGGGAAAAAAAAATTCCATTAAGCCTACGGTTGATGTGAATGATGTAATCTACATCAAAGTGATTGATTGCTCAATTTGTCTCCTCCATCATTGTTCTGACACTCAACTTAAAACGCCGCTTATCATCTTTGCGGATAGCTCATTCGACATGAGATATCCACAAACACTTTTAAAAAACTCACAAATGTGTGGTTACAGGGGACATAACTGCTTGGATATACGCGCTGTTTGTCATTACAAGAGCCTGATCGGAGTTGTCCGGGGGTAAGATACGATTTTGTCGTTTATTTTACGAGATATTAGTTAGAAATGGGGCAGAGAAATTGTCCACGGGTCGATGATAACTTGGGGCGAGATCATGATGCCCAGGATGAGCCGAGTGGACAGATATGATATTATGTTCAGAGCTAAGTTGATCCAAGGCCGGATCAATGATTTGAGTGTTCTCTAAACTCCCCCTGCGGTGATTCTTGGAAAATGTGAAAACGTTTATTTGAAATAACAGAGGTTTCTAGTCGCATGTCTTCATCAGGAGGAGAGGCGAGTAAAGAAACAGCAATATTATTGAGTAGCCTGTCCAAAGAAAAAATAAAAAAAAATACAAAAAAATGGTATGTTAGAAGCTTTACGTGATAAGTGGACGACACAGACTAAACGACGTTTCGGCCCAATAGGCCTTCAGCAGGAACAAACAAGAAAAAAACACACACAAAACTAATAACGAAACATTCAAAACAAAAATATTCGAAATATCCAGATCGAAATATCGAAATATCCTGTCCAGAGAACACATGCTATTATAATAATGACAATTTAAAAAAAAAAATGGTATGGTAACAGCTTTACGTAAGTGAGAACCAAAACAAAAGTCGAACGACGTTCCGGCCAAGTAGGCCTTCGCTAGAACAATAAAGAACAATATATATATATGTATATATATGTAATGATATACACAAAAATTCAACTACATGGCGATAATATGCTATATACTCAAGTAATAAAAGAGTCACTTTCCTGCGGTCCAGAGCTTGGTCAGCCACTGACTGAACTAAAATTGGTAGGCGGGCTGACCAGGCAGTCGGTGAGAAATAATTGGGAAGGGTTCTAAAAATATGGGGAGGTAGGTACAAGAGAGTCTGAGTAATTCTTTTATCTATTTTTGTGTTTTCTGTCTCTGTGAGTGTAAAATACATGAAGGTTTTGGTTAATGGGATGATGTAATCTCCATCACAGTGATTGATCGCTCACTTTGCTTGCTCCATCAGTTCTCTGGCACAGAACTTAAGCACGTCACTTGTCATATTTGCCAGGAGAGATTCCTTGATGACCTTCGACCTTTGTGTTCTAGGTCACCATCCCCCGCTTCCAGGAAACTATCCTCTCTTTTATCGTTCTTGCATATTTGTTCAGTTTCTTCTTATTATTCATCTTCTCCATTTCTTCCTCATCTGCCTTTCAACGTCGAGAGGAGATATAGTTTGTAGTCTTTTGCTCTTCTGTTGGCCTCTCCTGCTGTTATGTTTCCTAGTGTTTCTAATATTCTATCAATCCATCTTTTGCTCTTCTGTGGACCTCTCCTGCTGTTATGTTTCCTAGTGTTTCTAATATTCCATGAATCCATCTTTTGCTCTACTGTTGGTCTCTCCTGCTGTTATGTTTCCTAGTGTTTCTAATATTCCATCAATCCATCTTTTGCTCTTCTGTTGGTCTCTCCTGCTGTTATGTTTCCTAGTGTTTCTAATATTCCATCAATCCATCTTTTGCTCTTCTGTTGGTCTCTCCTACTGTTATGTTTCCTAGTGTTTCTAATATTCCATCAATCCATCTCTTGCTCTTCTGTTGACCTCTCCTGTTGCTATATTTCCTAGTGTATCTAATATTCCATCAATCTAAATTCTGCTCTTCTGTTGACCTCTCCTGTTGCTATATTTCCTAATCTTTCTAATATTCCATCAATCCATCTCTTGCTCTTCTGTTGACCTCTCCTGTTGCTATATTTCCTAATCTTTCTAATATTCCATCAATCCATCTCTTGCTCTTCTGTTGACCTCTCCTGTTGACCTCTCCTGTTGACCTCTCCTGTTGGCCTCTCCTGTTGCTATATTTCCTAATCTTTCTAATATTCCATCAATCCATCTCTTGCTCTTCTGTTGACCTCTCCTGTTGACCTCTCCTGTTGACCTCTCCTGTTGCTATATTTCCTAATCTTTCTAATATTCCATCAATCCATCTCTTGCTCTCCTGTTGACCTCTCCTGTTGACCTCTCCTGTTGACCTCTCCTGTTGACCTCTCCTGTTGACCTCTCCTGTTGATATATTTCCTAATCTTTCTAATATTCCATCAATCCATCTTTTGCTCTTCTGTTGACCTCTCCTGTTGACCTCTCCTGTTGACCTCTCCTGTTGCTATATTTCCTAATCTTTCTAATATTCCATCAATCCATCTCTTGCTCTTCTGTTGACCTCTCCTGTTGACCTCTCCTGTTGACCTCTCCTGTTGACCTCTCCTGTTGACCTCTCCTGTTGACCTCTCCTGTTGCTATATTTCCTAATCTTTCTAATATTCCATCAATCCATCTCTTGCTCTTCTGTTGACCTCTCCTGTTGACCTCTCCTGTTGACCATTTCCTGTTGACCTCTCCTGTTGACCTCTCCTGTTGACCTCTCCTGTTGACCTCTCCTGTTGCTATATTTCCTAATCTTTCTAATATTCCATCAATCCATCTCTTGCTCTTCTGTTGACCTCTCCTGTTGACCTCTCCTGTTGACCTCTCCTGTTGACCTCTCCTGTTGACCTCTCCTGTTGACCTCTCCTGTTGACCTCTCCTGTTGCTATATTTCCTAATCTTTCTAATATTCCATCAATCCATCTCTTGCTCTTCTGTTGACCTCTCCTGTTGACCTCTCCTGTTGACCTCTCCTGTTGACCTCTCCTGTTGACCTCTCCTGTTGACCTCTCCTGTCGACCTCTCCTGTTGACCTCTCCTGTTGACCTCTCCTGTTGACCTCTCCTTTCTGCCTTACCACGTGGCCAAACTATTGTATCTGTTCCCCCTTTACGTACACTATGAGGGGATTTATTCGTATTTTTTTCTCTCAGTTCTCCATTTCTGATCTTATCTCTCAGACTGTGTTTCCTGTCATTCGTCTGACACATTTAATCTAGATTGTTGTTTTTTTCCTTATTGTTCTTGCTTCTAAGGTCCAAGTCTGGCATTAGTATCACAATGTTGGGATGAAGATTGTATAGTATAGTGCTCGTTTTGCCTCTAGAGTTATTTCCTTGTTGGACAATAGTGGTGATAGCTGTCCAATGATTTGACAAGGTTTGTTACATCTTACTTTATTTCTTATGTTTGTAAATTGTTGTTTGTCACTAGAATTCCTTGATAATTGGTTTATTGTTTTAGCTAAACCACAAAAATGAGCATTTATCTTCTCTTATTTACCAAATCTCTCAAGGATTAGAATTTCCTCATGGCCCCTTTCATGAAATATACATTTTAAGAACGAATGGTATGTACTAGACTACCGATATCTCTTCTTCCTCTTCTATCTTTCAGCTCCCTGTGGAGCATAGGTCTTCAACAAACACTTTCCAAGTCGCTCTGTTTTGCCATTCTTTTAAGATCATTCCATGTCTTCCCTATCATCTTCATCTCTGCTTCTATTTGTCTTCTTCAAGAATTCCTTGGTCTTCCTCTTTGTCTTTTCCCTGGGGATTCCAAAAAAGGGACTGTTGTGTAATACTCTCAGTTGGCTTCCGTAGTGTGTGTCCTATCCAGCGCCATCTACTTCGCTGTATCTCTTTATCCACTGGTATTTGACTGGTACATTTCCATAATTCTTTGTTAGTGATTTTGTCCTGCCATTTCCATCCTTTTATTCTGCGTAAACATCCATTTATGAATGTCTGTATCTTCGTGATTGTCAATTTTGTTGTTCTCCATGTTTCACAGCCATATAATAGGACATAACATACCGATATCTACTCCTAAAAATTCTGCAAAATTTCGAAGACGATAACTAAAGAGCCACTTTTAGGTTACAACAAGCAGCTTTGCCATGAGCTACATATCACATCATGACTCTCTATTATTATTTTTTTAGTATTTATAGATGTCTCTACCATCGCCTCTCTTTCTATAGCACTCTCTTGCATCTTTTCATTGATGTATCACTCACAACAGCTTTGTGATATACCCTCGGTTCAGCCTCACTATCTGTCTTCCTCCTCATAGATTCACAACCTCCCTCTTCATTTTACAAATCTATAACTCCCCCCCACCCCCCCCCCCCCACCCTTCCTCCAAACCTCCCAACCGATTCACAACCTGGCGTCTGCTACACGATCGTGCACATTCGCCATTGTTTTTTCAATGATATCTATTAACGTCATTTCCGGTAGCAATTTTCGCTTTAAAAAACCGCAATTAAGTCTTAGAAGATCCGTCATCCCTTACAGGAAATGGAGCCAGCAGACAGGGCGGCACGCCATTGAAACATCACAAGGAACCAAATGTCACCTGCTTCAGTATTATCTGGGGGAAACGTGTCAAATGACAACATCAGGTGACATAGAAAAATATGAACTCATCGGAATTTAGAATCTGTTGTTGCGAAGAATTTTTTAAATGGTTTTTGTCTTGTTAGACCTGAGATTAGGCAGGACGTGACCACAGGCGCCATCTTGTCAATCAAACCAGCCTTTCTAAGTTTATTGACTTTATTTTGGAGTATAGCTCTGGATAACAATCGACAAATATAATTTACAACTTGTTGAACTTGCAAGATGTACAACTTGTTGAAGTTGCATGATGTACAACTTGTTGAACTTGCATGATGTACAACTTGTTGAACTTGCATGATGTACAACTTGTTGAACTTGCATGATGTACAACTTGTTGAACTTGCAAGATGTAAAACTGAAGTAAACAAAAGAATCATCAAGTAACAAGCCTGCTGGCGTAGGTGATCATGTCTCTCCACAACCTTCGATCTCGACAGTTATTTATCATTTCTGTTGTTGACCTTCTGTCAAGCCATTCTCTTAAGCTGTCTGGTATCATTTCTCTACGTTTTCATTAGTCTTCTTAACTGTCTATGGTATTCTCAACATTCGTTTGTAAAACCACATTCATACAGCTTCCAGTGATTTTCTTGTCTGTTGTCCTATTGTCCATGATTCACATCCTTATGTTAAGACTGGCTCTACATAACATTTAAGAACTATTTTTCTTGTTTCTATTGTCAAAAATGGATTGCATAGTATTTTCCTTATTTTTTGGAATGCTGACTTCGCCTGAGCCATTAATGCATCTCACCTCTTAACAAAAGAATAGGAATGGCAAAAAGTAATTTTAATATCATGAAAAATATAATAACATTAAAAAAAATAACACCGGTGCTAAAACTAAGAATAGCAAAATGTTATATCTACTTAACATTCCAATATGGTGCAGAAACATGGACACTAGACAAGAAAACAGAACAGAGTATTGAAGCCTTTGAAATGTGGATATATACAAGAATAGATAGAAATGGATGGAAAGAAAAGAAAACAAACGATGAAGTTTTAAAACAACTAAAAATTAAAAGAGAACTACTAAACACAATTAGAACAAGATAAATGAATTTTTTGGGGCATGTTAAAAGACACAACAGCCTACTAAATGTAATCTTGGAAGGGGAGATACAATGTAAAAGAGGCAGAGGCAGACCAAGACTAACGTGAACGAGTAACATCAAAAGATGGACAAATCAGCCTATGACAACCTGCACCATCAAAGCAAGAGGCAGAGCAGAATGGCGATCTATAGTAGCCAACCTTCGTTGCGGAGATGGCACTCAATGATGATGATGATGAACTTGCATGATAGTTGATTAGCTCTTGTACTCTTTGATTACTGAGTTTTCTTCTTCTCTATATCTATTTTCTCCTTCATCTTCTTCCTCTTTTTATTCACCTTGTTTTATCTTTATTTATTTATCATCATCATCTTCCTCTTCTTCTTCGTCATACTTATCTTTTTTTTCATATAAATCTTATACTTCTTTGTCTACTCTATCATCAGCTTTCTTTTCTTCATCTTTACTTCTTCATTAACACATTCTTTTCTGTCTACTTCATCATCACCACCATTTTCTTCATCTTCATTATCACCACTCTTCTTTGTCTTATGGGGGCCTCGGTAGCCTAGTTGGGAAAACCACCCGACTGGACTACCGACGTTCGGACAACCCGTGTTCGATTCCCGCTGGGAGCAGTGTGAATTGTACTCGTGGTTGGAAAAAAAAAAAAATACCCCTACGGTCGACCCAGCCGTTGGCAGAAATGGGTACCAGGATATTATCCTGGGAAGGTGAGGAATGTCGCTTCGCATCTGAGTTTCGATGCTTGAGGCTACACTATACAGAAATATCCGAACATTTCTGGATAGGCGGCCGAGCACATATGGGTGGACACTCGCGTGCTAAGACGCCGGTTCAAGTCTCGTACTTTACCTTTACCTTCTTTGTCTACATCATCATCATCATTATCATGATCAACTTTTCACCATCATTATTATTATCATGATCAATTTCTTCACCATCAATATTATCATGATCAATTTCTTCACCACCATTATCATTATCATGATCAACTTCTTCACCATCATTATCATTATCATGATCAACTTCTTCACCACCATTATCATTATCATGATCAACTTCTTCACCATCATTATCATTATCATGATCAACTTCTTCACCATCATTATCATTATCATGATCAACTTCTTCACCATCATTATCATGATCAACTTCTTCACCATCATTATCATTATCATGATCAACTTCTTCATTATCATTATCATGATCAACTTCTTCACCATCATTATCATTATCATGATCAACTTATTCACCATCATTATTATCATGATCAACGTCTTCACCATCATCATCATTATCATGATCAACTTCTTCACCATCATTATTATTATTATCATGATCAACTTCTTCACCATCATTATCATAATCATGATCAACTTCTTCACCATCATTATCATTATCATGATCAACTTCTTCACCATCATTATTATTATCATGATCAACTTCTTCACCATCATTATCATTATCATGATCAACTTCTTCACCATCATTATCATGATCAACTTCTTCACCATCATTATCATTATCATGATCAACTTCTTCATTATCATTATCATGATCAACTTATTCACCATCATTATTATCATGATCAACGTCTTCACCATCATCATCATTATCATGATCAACTTCTTCACCATTATTATTATTATTATCATGATCTACTTCTTCACCATCATTATCATTATCATGATCAACTTCTTCACCATCATTATCATTATCATGATCAACTTCTTCACCATCATTATTATTATCATGATCAACTTCTTCACCATCATTATTATTATCATGATCAACTTCTTCACCATCATTATTATTATCATGATCAACCTCTTTACCATCATTTTCATTATCATGATCAACTTCTTCACCATCATTATCATTATCATGATCAACTTCTTCACCATCATTATCATTATCATGATCAACTTCTTCACCATCATTATTATTATCATGATCAACTTCTTCACCATCATTATTATTATCATGATCAACTTCTTCACCATCATTATCATAATCAACTTTTTCACCATCATTATCATTATCATGATCAACTTCTTCACCATCATTATTATTATCATGATCAACTTCTTCACCATCATTATTATTATCATGATCAATATCTTCACCATCATTATTATTATCATGATCAACTTCTTCACCATCATTATCATTATCACGATCAACTTCTTCACCATTATTATCAGTATCATGATCAACTTCTTCACCATCATTATCATGATCAACTTCTTCACCATCATTATCATTATCATGATCAACTTCTTCATTATCATTATCATGATCAACTTCTTCACCATTATTATTATTATCATGATCAACTTCTTCACCATCGTTATCATTATCATGATCAACTTCTTCACCATCATTATTATTATCATGATCAACTTCTTCACCATTATTATCATTATCATGATCAACTTCTTCACCATCATTATTATTATCATGATCAACTTCTTCACCATCATTATTATCATGATCAACATCTTCACCATCATTATTATCCTGATCAACATCTTCACCATCATTATTATCATTATCAAATCTTCACCATCATCATGTTTTTTCATATTATAATCTTCTTTTGATTATTATCATGATCAACTTCTTCACCATCATTATTATTATCACGATCAACTTCTTCACCATCATTATTATCATGATCAAATCTTCACCATCATCATGTTTTTTTCATAATTATAATCTTCTTCTTTGTCAACGTCATCATCATCTTCTTTATCTGGCTCATGTGGCTACCCGTGCCTGGACCACTTTGTGCGGAGAAAAGAATAGCACCACTGTCAGCACCCACGCATCTTGTAAGAGGAGAATTTCAAGGTTTCGAGTACAAGGTCTTCCACTGAGCTATGGAGTTCTTACATCTGTGTTGAAACTATCTTTAGTGCTTTCTATAGTGCTTTGTGAGTGTGTTTCATTCTGAGGATCGTGCTGATGGGATCTTAGTTCTATAAAGTTTGTCCGCTAACCGATGAAGATAAGCTGTCGACTAAACTAAACTAAGCTAAACTAAACTAAACTAAACTAAACTAAACTGATGGGATCTTAGTTCTATAAAGTTTGTCCGCTAACCGATGAAGATAAGCTGTCGACTAAACTAAACTAAACTAAACTAAACTAAATTAAACTAAACTAAACTAAACTAAGCTAAACTAAACTAAACTGATGGTATCTTAGTTCTATAAAGTTTGTCCGCTAACCGATGAAGATAAGCTGTCGACTAAACTAAACTAAACTAAACTAAATTAAACTAAACTAAACTAAACTAAACTATTCTAAACTATACTAAATTATACTAAACTAAACTGAACTAAACTATTCCAAACTAAACTAAACTACTCTAAACTAAACTAAACTATTCTAAACTAAACTAAACTATTCTAAACTAAATTAAACAAACCTGAACTAGACTATTTTAAACTAAACTTTTTAAAAAACTAAACTATTCTATACTAAACTAAACTTACCTTAACTAAACTAAACTAAAGTGAACTAAACTAAACTAAATAAACCAAATTAAACTAAACTAAAGTGAACTAAACTAAACAAAATTTAACTAAACTAAACTATATTAAACTAAACTAAACTATATTAAACTAAACTAAACTATATTAAACTAAACTGAACTAAACTAAACTAAATGAACCAAATTAAACTAAACTAAAGTGAACTAAACTAAACTAAATTAACCAAATTAAACTAAACTAAAGTGAACTTAACTAAACTAAACTAAACTATATTAAACTAAACTAAACTAAACTATATTAAACTAAACTGAACTAAACTAAACTAAATTAACCAAATTAAACTAAACTAAAGTGAACTAAACTAAACTAAATTAACCAAATTAAACTAAACTAAAGTGAACTTAACTAAACTAAACTAAACTATATTAAACTAAACTAAACTATATTAAACTAAACTAAACTAAACCTCTTTCTATCTCACCATATTCTGCTGTTCTTACCCAACCAATGCACTTCTTGACAGTCCAGCATTAAAAGACGTGGACGTTCAGTTGTGTCGCTAATATGCGACTAGTCGCAATATCTGCGACCTTCGAACGTTGTGTGACAGCAACAGAACAAGCGATTACTAACTATATAGAATGATCTTGACACGCTACATATATATCAAAGTAAATAAAGAGCCCCGTGACGTATGGGGGATATGACGTTAGTGACCTTATGTTTTTTTACAGAACTTCGGCACACGATTTTTGGGGTAATGTGGTTAGTTTTACACGCGATCCGCTTTACTTTCTTAGAAAAAACATCCGGTACCCATTTAAGGCTGGGTGAACCCGGAAGCCGTCTTTCTGCTTCCAGCCCGACCGCTTGCCCTTTGTAGTCCAGTTCACTAACCAGTGAGCGATCGCTAGACCCCGCTACAGAAATATTTTGACATATTTTTAATATTGTGACATATTTGTAATATTGTGACATATTTTTAATATTTTAACATATTTTTCATATTGTGACATATTTTTAGTATTGTGACATATTTTTAATATTGTGACATATTTTTCATATTTTGACATATTTTAAATATTTGACATATTTTTTATATTTTGACATATTTTTTAATATTTTGACATTTTTAAATATTTTGACGTTTTTTAATATTTTGACATATTTTTAATATTTTGATATATTTTTTTATATTTTGACATATTTTTAATATTTTGGCATATTTTTCATTCTATGAGCTCCACAGAGAGCTGAAAGTGTTTGTTGAAGACCTATGCTCCACAGAGAGCTGAAAGTGTTTGTTGAAGACCTATGCTCCACAGAGAGCTGAAAGTGTTTGTTGAAGACCTTTGCTACACAGAGGGCTAAAGTGTTTGTTGAAGACCTATGCTCCACAGAGAGCTGAAGTGTTTGTTGAAGACCTATGCTCCACAGAGAGCTGAAAGTGTTTGTTGAAGAACTATGCTCCACAGAGAGCTGAAAGTGTTTGTTGAAGACCTTTGCTCAACAGAGAACTGAAAGTGTTTGTTGAAGACCTATGCTACCCAGAGAGCTGAAAGTGTGTGTTGAAGACCTATGCTCAACAGAGAGCTGAAAGTGTGTGTTGAAGACCTATGCTACCCAGAGAGCTGAAAGTGTGTGTTGAAGACCTATGCTACCCAGAGAGCTGAAAGTGTGTGTTGAAGACCTATGCTCAACAGAGAGCTGAAAGTGTGTGTTGAAGACCTATGCTACCCAGGGAGCTGAAAGTGTGTGTTGAAGACCTATGCTCAACAGAGAGCTGAAAGTGTTTGTTGAAGACCTATGCTCTACAGAGAGCTGAAAGTGTGTATTGAAGACCTATGCTCAACAGAGAGCTGAAAGTGTGTGTTGAAGAAATATGCTCAACAGGGAGCTGAAAGTGTATGTTGAAGACCTATGCTCAACAGAGAGCTGAAAGTGTGTGTTGAAGACCTATGCTCAACAGAGAGCTGAAAGTGTTTGTTGAAGACCTATGCTCAACAGAGAGCTGAAAGTGTTAAAGAAAATGAAAAGACCATTTTTGCGTGAAAATATATTTCTTTTGTAAACAAACTGACCTACGAAATAAAATCTGGTCACTGGCTGTCCTATTATTTCATATGCCAAGTTGGATTATAAGAATCCAAAAATAATTATGCAGGTCAATTCTTTTATTTTGTTAGCTTCACTTGTAGAAAAATTCTAACCACAGATTGCAGTAATGCCATTTGGCAAGTGAGACTACTGTAATCTCAGATTTATTCTGTGGTTCATTGCTTCTATTCTTGTCTCGTCAGTTATAAAGCAGACCTCAGAACAACATTAATCTAGTCTAAGACTAATTTAAAGACGCCAGCTGCCGGGGCAAACTCGGTTACAACCACGACCAGGTATAAATTCAAAAGCCAAATAGAAAACCAATAACCTATTCATGAAAACGCGCCCTGGAACTGCAGTTCTATCCGGCAATACGTTCTGCACTTCCGGTTTTTGGAATTGCCAGATCTCCTGCCACTGATAAAAGGCTCAACTCAAATCATGGCAGTTATTTGTGTCTACGAGTTTGGTAATTCTCGGAGACTTGTTTTCCCGTTTCTATCAAATAAAGTATTGGGAATATCCGTATTTGATGTACTAAGTTCCCGAACACTCATTTAATTGATATCTTTATTTTAATTGTTTTATTATATATAATAATATATTTTGTTTGGTTGGTTGCGTTCGCCCGATGACTAAAGTATTCTAGAGTATCGTAGTAGATTAGAATATTCCTCTTCATCATCCGCCCTTACAAGGACGTAGTGGACGTGTCTGCGTTATGTTGTGGTTTACAGTATCATCAAGTACCGGGCCTACTGGCGTAGGTGATCATGTCTCTCCACAACTTTCTATCTCGGCAGCTATTTATCATTTCTGTTGTTGATTTTCTGCCAAACCATTCTCTTAAGCTGTCTGGTATTTTTTTCTCTTTGCTTCCCTCTATCTCTTCGTCCCTCAATTTTTCCAGTTGTTACAATATATTCCAGCTGTTCTCTTCTCGTTACATGGCCAAAAATGATGATTGTCTCTTCCTAACATTGGAAATTAACTTGTCAAATGCCTTGGTGTAATCTATAAAACATAGGTATATATCTGTTTTCACCTCTATGGCTCTTTCTACTAAAGATCTTATGATATAAATGACATTGCTTGTTCCTTTATCGCTAACAAAACCACACTGTTCATCGCTAATTTCTGGACTGATTTTGTTTCGCACTCTTCGCATGATGATTCTTAGTAATATCTTAGTCATATGACTCATAAGGCTTATTGTGCGATGATCATCGCATTCAATCGCACCCGATTTCTTTGGTAGGGCTATGAATATTGATTTGAGCATGTCGTCTGGTATATATCCGCTGTTGTAGATATAATTCAATATTTTTGTTATTATTTCTATTCCAAAATCACCCATGGCTTGAATCTCTTCTTTAGTTATATTACCTGGTCCAGGAGCTTTGCCTGATTTCGTATTGCTTGCAGTATAACTGTGATATTTGCGCCTTTCGGCCCAATACATCCGACTTCAGCACGTATATTTTGGTTCTTTTATGTTTTGTTGTGGGTATTGGGTAATCGAGTGGACTAAGAATTTCACTTGCAAATCAGGTAATCGTGGGGCGGGGGGCGGGGAGGGGGGGGGTTGTTGACCTTCTACCAAACCGTTCTCTTAAGCTGTCTGATATCTTTTCTCTTTTCTTCCCTCTATCTCTTCGTCCCTCAATTTTCCCAGTTGTTACAATATATTCCAGTCGTTCTCTTCTCATTACATGGCCAAAAAATGATGATTGTTTCTTCTTAATATTAGAAATTAGCTCTCTTTTTGCTTTGGCCTCTTTCAGAACGTTTTCATTACTCTTCTTAGCTGTTCATGGTATTCTCAACATTCTTCTGTAAAACCACATTTCTACAGACTATAGTGGTTTTCTTGTCTGCTGTCCTATTGTCCATGATTCACATCCATACGTTAAGACTAGCTCTACATAACATTTAAGAACTCTTTTTCTTGTTTCTATTGTCAAAAATGGATTGTACAGTATCTTCCTCATTTTTTGGAAAGCTGCTTTTGCCTGAGCCATTCTGCATCTCACCTCTGTTGTACATCTACCATCTGAGGTTAACAAAGTTCCCAGATATTTAAATTCATTTACCTGTGTTAATATTGTTCCACTTCTCTTTATTGTGCATTGCGATGATGTCTTTCTCTTTGTTGGTATCATTACTTCTGTCTTGTTACTATTAATTTTTTTATTATTTTTTTTTTTTTGCTTTCCTTCACTATAATGAACTTACGACATAATAAAGCAATACAATATCCCGATGGACAAAGCCAGATAAGGTGCCCTTAACTCTTTCTGCACGTTTCCCCGCACAGTGCGTCACTCTCAACTTCATTAGTGTACACTTTCATCAAACCATAATCTTTTTACAAGTCTTGTATCATCTTGGTATTGGTGAAATCTAATACCTTGTTCAATTATCTAAACATTCATGTATAATATGTTATATGTTAGATAAATATAAATATGGCGATTGGTGTTTCTTAGAATGATGACAAATTGTGTCTCTGAAATCTCCTTTCTTGCAATAATAAAAGGCTTCCGTGCGGAAAGAGTTAATATAAACATCACTGATTTAACTCTTGCGACGCCTTCCAGCAAAAAGCAGAACTGGATTAAAGAGAGAAATTAAAGATAGAAACACACCGATAGATCTTAGAAATTTGGATAGATGTCAATTTTATAATTCAAACAAAGGGATTTATATGTGCTTGCTTGAGTTAGCCCGATGACTAAAGGAATACACCTCTTCATCATCCGCCCTTAAAAGGGCGCTAAGTGGGCGTGTCTGTGTTATGTTGTAGTTTGCAGTAAAACAGTGATAATTGCACCTTTCGGCCCAACACATCCGACTTCAGCATAACTTTTTTGAGTACCGGGTTGTCATCCTTCTTCGATCCCTAGTCGCTTGGCCAGACTAGACAGGTTAGTCTGTTAGTGGAGGCACCACGGAGAGGTGGAGCAGGGTCTGGATGGTTCTGGTTCACCGATCCTGGCACAAGCCATCAGCTGTGGGTCGCTGACAACTTCCAGCTGTGCTGCTGTGAGGCGCGCCTTCGCCTCCATGGATTTATATTTAATAACAATTGTTTCCTGTTTCACTTTTAAGTTTGATATAATTGTTAGTGGCATCAGATGTAGCGAAATGGTTAGTGGATTGTCTATTCGGAACAAGGGGTGAGGTATGACCCCCTTGGGCAGATTCTCGGTTCACCCAGCCTTAATTGAGCACCGAATGTGCAAATGAGAAACCACAATGGTGGGAATGATGACTTGGTTGCTGAAGGAAGATTCAAGGAAAATGGGCTCTTGTTGAAGAAAGGTGGACTGATGTTGAAGAAAGGTGGGTTGATGTTGAAGAAGGGTGGGTTGATGTTGAAGAAAGGTGGGTTGATGTTGAAGAAGGGTGGGCTGATGTTGAAGAAGGGTGGGTTGATGTTGAAGAAGGGTGAGTTGATGTTGAAGAAAGGTGGACTGATGTTGAAGAAAGGTGGGCTGATGTTGAAGAAAGGTTGGCTGATGTTGAAGAAGGGTGGGTTGATGTTGAAGAAAGGTGGGTTGATGTTGAAGAAAGGTTGGCTGATGTTGAAGAAGGGTGGGTTGATGTTGAAGAAAGGTGGGTTGATGTTGAAGAAGGGTGGGTTGCTGTTGAAGAAAGGTGAGTTGATGTTCAAGAAAGGTGGGTTGATGTTGAAAAAGGTGGACTGATTTTGAGGAAAGGTGTGCTGATGTTGAAGAAAATTTGGTTGGTGTGGAAGAAAGGTGGGCTGATGTTGAAGAAAGGTGGGCTGGTGTTGATGAAAGGTGGGCTGATGTTGAAGAAAGGTGGGATGATGTTGTAGGAAGGTGGGCTGGTGTTGAAAAAAGGTGGGCTGATATCGAAGAAAATTGGGGTGATTTTGATGAAAGGTGGGCTGTTGTTGAAGAAAGGTGGGCTAATTTTGAGAAAGAGTGGGCTGATGTTGAAGAAAGGTGAAGTGATGTTGATGAAAGGTGGGCTGATATCGAAGAAAATTGGGGTGATTTTGATGAAAGGTGGGCTGTTGTTGAAGAAAGATGGGCTAATTTTGAGAAAGAGTGGGCTGATTTTGATGAAAGGTTGGCTGATGTTGAAGAAAGGTGGATTGATGTTGATGAAAGGAGGGCTGTTGAAGAAAGGTGGGCTGATGTTGATGAAAGGTGTGCTGATGTCGAAGAAAGGTGGGCTGATTTTGAGGAAAGGTGTGCTGATGTTGAAGAAAATTTGGTTGGTGTGGAAGAAAGGTGGACTGATGTTGAAGAAAGGTGGGCTGGTGTTGAAGAAAGGTGGGCTGATTTTGAAGAAAGTTGGGCTGGTGTTAAAGAAAGGTGGGTTGATGTTGAAGAAAGGTGGATTATGTTGAAGAAAGGCGGGTTGATGTTGAAAAAAGGTGGGCTGGTGTTGAAGAAAGGTGGGCTGATATTGAAGAAGGGTGGGTTGATGAAAGGTGGGCTAATATCGAAGAAAAGTGGGTTGATTTTGATGAAAGGTGGGCTGTTGTTAAAGAAAGGTGTGCTGATTTTGAAAAAAGGTGGGTTGATGTTGATGAAAGGTGGGCTGATGTTGATGAAAGGTGGGCTGATGTTGAAGAAAGGTGGGCTGATGTTGATGGAAGGTGGGTTGATGTTGATGAAAGGTGTGCTTATGTCGAAGAAAGGTGGGCTGATGTTGAGGAAAGGTGGGCTGATGTTGAAGATAGTTGGTTGGTGTGGAAGAAAAGTAGGCTGATGTTGAAGAAAGGTGGGCTGATGTTGAAGAAAGGTGGGTTGATGTTGAAGAAAGGTGGGCTGGTGTTGAAGAAAGGTGGGTTGATGTTGAAGAAAGGTGGGTTGATGTTGAAGATAGGTGGGCTGATGTTGAAGAAAGGTGGACTCATGTTGAGAAAGGGTGGTCTGATTTTGATGAAATGTTGGCTGATGTTGAAGAAAGGTGGGTTGATGTTGAAGAAAGGTGGGCTGATGGTGATGAAAGGTTGGTTGATGTTGATGAAAGGTGGGCTGATGTCGAAGAAAGGTGGGCTGATGTTGAGGAAAGGTGGGTTGATATAAGAAAGATGGACTGATATTGAAGAAAGGTCGGCTGATTTTGAAGAATGGTGGGCTGATATCAAAAAAGGTGGGCTGATATCAAAGAAAGGTGGGCTGATGATGAAGAAAGGTGGGCTGATGATGAAGAAAGGTGGGCTGGTGTTGAAGAAAATTGGGCTTGAAAAGAAAGAAAAATTGGATTTTGATTAAATAAAAATTGGTTTTAAAGTGAAGAAAAATGGAGTGATAGTCAAGTGAATATAGACATGAAGTAAGGACTATCCTTTTACATTCTTAATACACGCTGAGATGGGTGGGGGGGGGGGGAGAGCGAGAGAGAGAGAGAGAGAGAGAGAGCGAGAGAGAGAGAGACAAGGAAAGAGTGAATTATTTGTTAAAAAGGCTGAATTCGTTGATGTCTTTATTAACTTATTCCCTGACAAACACAATCCCATCGTATCAGATGTGAAAGTTAGTATCAGATTCCCTCATCTGAAGATCATCGGCCGGCTGACCTACAAATTTTGCTGTCAATAAGTTTCGCTATTTAATAACCACACAACACGCTCTATTATGTGACTGTGTTTGCGTAGCCAGCTCGCTACTTCAAGATAATGAAATAAATGTTGGTCACGAGATTTGGATGAGCAAACTGGCCGAACACACACCGAGGGCAGAAATGTCAAGACACGAGAAGTTGTGGAAAAGAAAAGTGATTAAAGTACAACAACGAAAGAGGTGAAGGTTAGAAGATATGAACATAGATTTGTCCATGAGTAGCTACAATTAGAAATGAAGAATGTTTAAAACGAGTTGCAGAAACCAGGAATATCATAAACATAATACAGAAGAAAAACAAAACAGAGAATTGAAGCCTTTAAAATGTGGATATATAGAAGAATAGGTAGAATTAGATGGAAAGAAAAGAAAACAAACGATGAAGTTTTAAAACAACTAAAAATGAAAAGAGAACTACTAAACACAATTCAAACAAGACAAATGCGATTTTTGGGCCATGTTAAAAGACACAACAGACTACTAAAAGTAATCTTGGAAGGGGAAATACAGGGTAAAAGAGGCAGAGGTAGACCAAGACTAACATAGACGAGTAACATCAAAAGATGGACAAGTCAGCCTATGATAACCTGCACTATCAAAGCAAGAGACAGAGTAGAATGGCGCGCCATGGTAGTCAACCTTCGATGTGGAGATGACACTCGATGATGATGATGAATGAGGAAGGGACAATCTACATTTATTGGGCATGTCATGCGAAAACATGGCATTGAGAGTACTGTAACAACAGGCAGAATGCATGGAAAGAAGAGCAGAGGAAAACCGAGAGGAAACAAAAATGTAGAACAGCTTTTACAAATGGTGTAATAAAAGATCACCATGACATTCATGAATTACTGAATGATGTGGAGAGAGATGATCACCTACGCCTTCAGCATGGCACCTGATGCTGATAATGACATAGTTTACTAACAAACAAAGAACGCTGCCGCAGCTTTAACATGAAATAAGGATTTGGCTTCAATATAGCAAAGAACGTTAGAAAGACGGAGAATAAATAAAAAATATGACGATCATAAGATTGGAAGTAATATATTACCAGAAATACGATACCACATACTTTTATCAGAGTACATCAGTATCATTGATAGATTGATAACATCTGTTCAAAGTTAACGTGACATAAAGCAACACATGTATTACAATGTAACAAATCTTAAATTGTTTCATATAAAGTTGATATAATGTTGATGCAAACGTTGATGTAAAGGTGATGTAAAGTTGATGTAAAAGTTGATGTAAAAGTTGATGTAAAAGTTGATGTAAAAGTTGATATAAAAGTTGATGTGAAAGTTGCTGTAAACGTTGCTGTAAAAGTTGATGTAAAGTTGATGTAAGTTTGATGTAAACGTTGATGTAAAATTTTGATGTAAAGTTGATGTAAAAGTTTTGACGTAAAAGTTGACGTAAAAGTTGATGTAAAAGTTGATGTATATGCTGATGTAAATGTTGATGTAAAAGTTTATGTAAATGCTGGTGTAAAAGTTGATGTAAAAGTTGATGTAAAAGTTGATGTAAAACTTCCTATTTGCGCCAACGGACAAAGATAGTAATATGCCAAGTCTGTAACAAATGATGAAATGCGTCTACTAAGGATGTAAGAGAAGTAAAGGAAAAACAGCCACAAGTAGAACAAAATAACAGCTCAACATATCGTAAAGAAGTAATGTAGTAGCTGAACTTATGTTTACGATCATCATGTGCCATACCGGTTGGCGTAGGCGATCATGTGCTCCACAATCTTTTATCCACAGTAAAGGTAAAGGTAAAGTACGAGACTTGAACCGGCGTCTTAGCACGCGAGTGTCCACCCATATGTGCTCGGCCGCCTATCCAGAAATGTTCGGATATTTCTGTATAGTGTAGCCTCAAGCATCGAAACTCAGATGCGAAGCGACATTCCTCACCTTCCCAGGATAATATACCCTGGTACCCATTTCTGCCAACGGCTGGGTCGACCGTGGGGGTATTTTTTTTTTATTCCAACCACGAGTACAATTCACACTGCTCCCAGCGGGAATCGAACACGGGTTGTCCGAACGTCGGTAGTCTAGTCGGTAGTATGCACTGTAGATAGAAGATTGTGGAGGGACATGATCGCCTACGCCAACCGGTATGGCACATGATGATGATGCCGTTAGTGTCCATATTATGTTTTTCAATTATCCCTCTCGAGTCGGAGACAGCACATAGTGCGAAAGTCATAGTTGTCCATGATTGACGACTAGCTGCTAGTTCAGGCAGGTCTTGGTTGTTTCTTAATCCCATGTTTGAACCTTCCTTAATGTTTCTTCAGCGTAGCGCGAGCGATTATCTTGGTCTGCCTTATTTTCTTTTACCAGATGGTCTTCACATGAATGCCCGACGGGGAAGTCTTTCTTCATTCATTCGCAGCACATGACCGATGTATTTCCAACTCCTTCATCTTATAAAGCTCGACACGTACTAATCTTTGGTTCCGTCTCTTATAAGTTCGTTTGAAATGTATTCCCGTCTTCTTTTCAGGTAATAGCTATTAGATTCAACGATAGCTGGAACTTTGTCTTCCAATATTGGTTGGCGTTTAACAGTTTCCACTTGTTGGTACACCGATTAATTAACAGTTTCCAATTGTTGGTACACCGATCAATTAACAGCTTCCAAGTGTTGGTACACCGATCAATTAACAGCCTCCAAGTGTTGGTACACCGATCAATTAACAGCCTCCAAGTGTTGGTACACCGATCAATTAACAGCCTCCAAGTGTTGGTACACCGATCAATTAACAGCCTCCAAGTGTTGGTACACCGATCAATTAACAGTTTCCACTTGTTGGTACACCGATTAATTAACAGCTTCCACTTGTTGGTACACCGATCAATTAACAGCCTCCAAGTGTTGGTACACCGATCAATTAACAGCCTCCAAGTGTTGGTACACCGATCAATTAACAGCCTCCAAGTGTTGGTACACCGATCAACTAGCAGTTTCCAATTGTTGGTACACCGATCAATTAACAGTTTCCACTTGTTGGTACACCGATCAATTAACTGCTTCCACTTGTTGGTACACCGATCAATTAACAGTTTCCACTTGTTGGTACACCGATCAATTAACAGTTTCCACTTGTTGGTACACCGATCAATTAACAGTTTCCACTTGTTGGTACACCGATCAATTAACAGTTTCCACTTGTTGGTACACCGATCAATTAACTGCTTCCACTTGTTGGTATACCGATCAATTAACAGTTTCCAATTGTTGGTACACCGATCAATTATCAGTTTCCACTTGTTGGTACACCGATCAATTAACTGCTTCCACTTGTTGGTACACCGATCAATTAACAGTTTCCAATTGTTGGTACACCAATTAATTAACAGTTTCCAATTGTTGGTACACCGATCAATTAACAGTTTCCAATTGTTGGTACACCAATCAATTAACAGTTTCCAATTGTTGGTACACCGATCAATTAATAGCTTCCAATTGTTGGTACACCGATCAATTAACAGTTTCCAATTGTTAGTAAACCGATCAATTAACAGTTTCCAATTGTTGGTACACCAATCAATTAACAGCTTCCAATTGTTGGTACACCGATCAATTAATAGCTTCCAATTGTTGGTACACCGATCAATTAACAGTTTCCAATTGTTCGTACACAAATCAATTAACAGTTTCCACTTGTTGGTACACCGATCAATTAACAGTTTCCAATTGTTGGTACACCGATCAATTAACAGTTTCCAATTGTTCGTACACCGATCAATTAACAGTTTCCAATTGTTGGTACACCGATCAATTAACAGTTTCCAATTGTTAGTACACCAATCAATTAACAGTTTCCAATTGTTAGTACACCAATCAATTAACAGTTTCCAATTGTTGGTACACCGATCAATTAACAGTTTCCAATTGTTAGTACACCGATCAATTAACAGTTTCCAATTGTTAGTACACCGATCAATTAACAGTTTCCAATTCTACAGAAAAATCCACAACATACATTGGATAATTAAAAAAAAAGCAATGAGGAAATTTTTTTTTTCAGCTTTGACCTCTGACGAAGTCCCTAGAGACTAGAAACTCAATTTTGCGTGTTAAACTATTTTTCCCTGGCAGCCGTGTGCACAAGGGTCCCTCGCCACACAGTCAGATGTCTGTGGATCCGTCTTTGGAGGTACTCATATTTTTCCCGTCCATGAGTAATTGACGTTTCAAGCCGGGCCTCGCTGCTGAGATCAGGGGTGGTTGCCGCAGAGGGAAATAAAAAATAAAACTGGTTCAGCTGGGATTTGAACCCAAAACCTCTCTGTCTCGAGGCCGGCGTCTTGCCTCGAGACCAACCAGTCCCCCATGAGGACATATCGAAAGTAAAAAACAAGGATAAGAAGTGGCTATTAAATAGTCTTGTCTTAGAGACGAACTTCCTGTTCCAAGATGACGGAATAGAGTTGATATTCTATTGATTGCAGGATTTGAGTTTGAAGATTGATTAATTTCAGCTTGCTAGTGTAGATCGTTGTGTTAGGGTCAACAATATTTTCAACTTAACTGATTTGCCTCGATGCTGCTGAGTACTTGCGTCTGGCAGCGGTCTCTTTTGGAAATCAAGTGTAGTGAATACGACCTTCCCCGTTGTGGAGTAGATATGCAGTTTACGTCATGACAAAGAGGTCTGTTCAATAATCAGGGTTGGATTTGTTCAACGCCATTGACTTCCAGCTCCTTAATAGGGATTGTTCTGTCAGGTTAGACGAAGGTTTCGCTTTGGGGATTCTGCGCCATCGCTACGGTGTTTCGTAGCTTTGGCTGCGTTCTTTGGAGTGAAGTGAGCGTTGTGCTCCCATCCATTGTGGATACGTCATAATGACGGACAATCGTATATCCCTCAACCGACCGTACGCTTGTAATGAAGGGCGAGATGATGGACTTTTGTTATTGAATTTGCAGTTGCAGCTCTGGTGTGACTCCGGGATCTTGATGTTGGTCAGGAGGGATGTTGTCTAGATTCAGGAGAGCTACGAGAAGATCGGGGGTAGACTTGTGAACTAGTTTATCATTTCATGCTGCCGGTCTTTTTGGGGACGAGATAAGGGGTAGACTTGTGAACTAGTTTATCGTTTCATGCTGCCGGTCTTTTTGGGGACGAGATAAGGGGTAGACTTGTGAACTAGTTTATCGTTTCATGCTGCCGGTCTTTTTGGGGACGAGATCTGAGAGCATTTGAGCCTTTGTTTGATGTCCGATGAGCATAATCTGACGACTAACTCTTTCACAGATGAAATTAGAATATATGGCCACGTCAAGAGAAACAGATAGCTAGAAAGAACAATAAGAGAAGGCATGGTTCCTGAGCGACGCAACAGGGGCAGACCAAGAAGAAGGTGGTTTCAAGATATCAAGGAGATCTTGACGCGGGAGATCTGGCTAGAGGCAGATTCTTTCAGACGGGTTGTGATCTATCTATCTTTATTGTCTATATCTGCAATGTCGTTTCCTGTATAAATTTTACTGTCTTTTGTAATTCTTGCAGTGGCCCATATAGTTTTGTCTGTAGTGTTGTATCTATGGGTCAATGGATTTTCCTCAGTCTACTATATTCAGTGCAGTCTTGTAGTACGTGTTCAGCAGTCTGGGTATCTGTAGTGTTGTATCTATGGGCCAATGGGTTTTCCTCAGTCTATTATATTCAGTGCAGTCTTGAAGTCTGTGTTCATCAGTCTGGGCCGCCTGTCTACATGTACAAATAGTTGAGGTGTCGATCTTGAATTTTGTATACATGTGACTATGGAGTCGATTGTGTCCTGTTCTGAGGCGTATAATGATAACTTGTTCATATCTATTCATATTATGAAAGGCATCCTGATTTGGGGCTTGTGGTCCTCTGATTGATTTGATTATCTGTTTCTTATGATGGTATGTAACCGGTGTATCTAGTTGTGTGCCTGTTGAACCTTCCTTTGCCAACTGATCTGCTTTCTCATTTCCTGGTATTCCACAGTGAGATGGGATCCACTGCAAGGCAACCCTGTGGTGCTTGCAGAGTTCAGTCAATAAGGTCTGCAGATGTGGTAATGTTCTGGATTGTAGTGCCTGGAGTACTGATCTTGCATCTGTCAAAAACACTACAGGCTGTGGGCTAAGATTGCTGTTCAGCAGTTTTTCTATCGCCAACTTTATTGTTTGGATTTCTGCATCGTAATTGTGACAATATTTCCTACTGCTATTTTATTCATATCCCTAGTGGAATTTGGGTACACTATGTGTACTCCTGGTTCCCCATTCTTTACTGCATTCTGTGCTGATAGATCTATGTACACACGAATCCATAAGTCACGGGTTGCGATGAATGTAACGTTCCGTGGGAGATCTGACTAGAAACAGAGATTCTTTCAGATGGGCTGTGGTGAATGCAACGTTCCGTGGGAGATCTGACTAGAGACAGAGATTCTTTTAGATGGGCTGTGGTGAATGCAACGTTCCGTGGGAGATATGACTAGATACAGAGATTCTTTTAGATGGGTTGTGGTGAATATAACGTTTTGTGGGAGATCTGGCTAGAGACATAGATTTTTTTTCAGACGGACTGTGATGAATGCGACGTTCTGCAAATGACATGCAGCACGATAATGATGATTGTTTTCAGTGAACACTTATCGGTGGTCTTCCGCGTCAGGCCGCTTCACTTCTCCTGTACCAACTTCCGTGTGTTAGGTTTAACACTGAAGCCGTTATAAAAACATCGCCAACTTGAGAAACAAACCCAGACCCTTATGATGAGTAAACGTACGCACTACCCACTCTTTCCCCTCGGTTTCATAAAGAGCCACAAATGACTGGCACAATTAGAAGTTCTTCTACGGCTTCCATGTAACAACCTGTACGGGATCTCGTCGTTGAGTTTACTTTCTGTAATTAATGGAGGCGACTTCCGCTTGTGTTCAAATATTTGAGAACGAATCTTGTAACGCGGCCACGGATCAATATTCTTTTAAGAATTCATGTCAGAATCTAGCGGGAAACTTTTGATCATAACTCCAGAGGGTAAAAGAAAACGAGCCCGCCCGAGAGAAATACTAAAAGAACATTGAGGCGAGAGGCAAGAACAGCAGGCATCAATTACTTCATCGAGATGGAAAAGCTTGACTAGAAGAGGGATGGGTGGCGAGTTACAATGCAAGTAAAAGGTAAAGTACGAGACTTGAACCGGCGTCTTAGCACGCGAGTTTACACACATATGTGCTCGGCCACCTATCTTAGCACGCGAGTTTACACACATATGTGCTCGGCCGCCTATCCAGAAATGTTCGGAGATTTCTGTATAGTGTAATGCAGGTACTGTGCAAGTTCTGATGCTTGATAACTCAGCTGGAATATATTGTGACAACTGGGAAAATTGAAGGTCGAAGAGATAGAGGAAAGCAAAGAGAACAGCTGGAATATATTGTGACAACTGGGAAAATTGAGGGTCGAAGAGATAGAGGGAAGCAAAGAGAACAGCTGGAATATATTGTGACAACTGGGAAAATTGAGGGACAAAAAGATAGAGGGAAGCAAAGAGAAAAAACACTAGACAGCTTAAGAGAATGGCTTGGTAGAAGGTCAACAACAGAAATGATAAATAACTGTCGAGATCAAAGGTAGTGGAGAGACATTATCACCTACGCCAGCAGGTATGGTATTTGATGGTGATTATAGAACTCCCTAGATATCTCATCATCATCAAGTACCATGTCTGCTGGCGTGGGTGATCATGTCTCTCCACATCTTTCGATCTCTACAGTTATTTATTATTTCTGTTGTTGACCTTCTGCCAAGCCATTCTCTTAATTAAGCTGTCTGGTATCTTTTCTCTTTGCTTCCCTCCTCTATCTCTTCGTCCCTCAATTTTCCCAGTTGTTACAATATATTCCAGTTGTTCCCTTCTCAATACATGGCCAAAAAACTGATGATTGTTTCTTCCTAATATTGGAAATTAGCTCTCTTTTTGCTTTGGCCTCTTTCAGAACATTTTCATTACTCTTCTTAGCTGTCCATGGTATTCTCAATATTCTTCTGTAAAACCACATTTCTACAGACTCCAGTGATTTTCTTGTCTGTTGTCTTATTGTCCATGATTCACATCCATATGTTACGACTGGCTCTATATAACATCTAAGAACTCTTTTGCTTGTTTCTATTGTAAAAAATTATTCTAAAATAGTATCAAACTCCCTAGATCTCTATATTATTCTAAAATAGTATAAAACTCCTAGATCTTTATATTATTCTAAAATAGTATCAAACTCCCTAGATCTTTATATTATTCTAAAATAGTATCAAACTCCCTAGATCTTTATATTATTCTAAAATAGTATCAAACTCCCTAGATCTCTATATTATTCTAAAATAATATCAAAATCCCTATATATCTATATTATTATAAAATAGTGTCAAACTCCCTAGATCTCTATATTATTCTAAAATAGTATCAAACTCCCTAGATTTCTATATTATTCTAAAATAATATCAAACTCCCTAGATATCTATATTATTCTAAAATAGTGTCAAACTCCCTAGATCTCTATATTATTCTAAAATAATATCAAACTCCCTAGATCTCTATATTATTCTAAAATAATATCAAACTCCTTAGATCTCTAAATTAGTCTAAAATCGTATCAAACTCCCTAGATCTCTATATTATTATAAAATAGTATAAAACTCCCTAGATCTCTATATTATTCTAAAATAATATCAAACTCTCTAGATCTCTAAATTAGTCTAAAATAGAATGAAACTCCCTAGATCTCTATATTATTCTAAAATAGTATCAAACTCCCTAGATCTCTATATTATTCTAAAATAGTATCAAACTCCCTAGATCTCTATATTATTCTATGATGATTATCAAACTCCCTAGATCTCTATATTATTCTACGAGGATTATCAAACTGCCTAGATCTCTATCTATATTATTCTACGAGGATTATCAAACTCCCTAGATCTCTATATTATTCTACGATGATTATCAAACTCCCTAGATCTCTATATTATTCTACGATGATTATCAAACTCCCTAGATCTCTATATTATTCTACGATGATTATCAAACTCCCTAGATCTCTATATTATTCTACGAGGATTATCAAAGTCCCTAGATCTCTATATTATTCTACGATGATTATCAAACTCCCTAGATCTCTATATTATTCTATGATGATTATCAAACTCCCTAGATCTCTATATTATTCTACGAGGATTATCAAACTGCCTACATCCGTGTTCTAACAAACCCAAGAACGTGCCTAGCAATTCTCCATTTAAAAATCGTTTGCTATATTGATTTCATTTCCTGAAAACTGCACACTTGTCGGCTACAGCTGTAGCATAACGGCAGCACACCAGCTGTGTTGCCTCGCCGAGACATCACCACCCCTTGGCAAGTTATTTCAAACTGAAATCCAAAACACGCTGTGAAGCTCTTCTCGTTGAGATCAAAACGCCAGTCAGCTTCGCAAAATCTTTCCACATTATCAAATAGCCTAATTTCTAACGTCTAAATTATATATATTTGCCCAGAAAACGTCGTGAAACTGCGTCCTAATTGCACGTCCAACGCTAGCAACGCCACTCTTACAACAACCCAAAACTAGAAAAACGCTGAAAGTATTCCTTTCCCTTTCACATTCCCCTCAACAATTTTCTCCAATTTTTGTTAAAACGTCATTGATTAGTTGCTTTTCCCCATCCATTTATGTCTTACCATTTTCGATTGGTTTATTTTTACACGCAATAGTTTTAAAAATATCTCTGATTGGTTAAATTGTTCGACCACCGTTTTCTCAATTTTGATTGGCTCCTCTAGAAGATTCTACGCGAGGATGCAACTAAATAGAAATAAATAATTGTTATTTGTTATTATTTACGATTGCCTTCTGTTATTTCTTATTCTTAAATCTGTCCCTGGACAGCAAGACAGAAAACGTAGAATCTTAGTGTTGTTAATGCTATCTTAAGAATTCCTTTTTTTGTTACTTAAAATTATGTCTTTATTTAAATAAATGTTTTCCCTGGGTTGTCTTAACGATTTCCTGTGATCTGTGAGATCCGAACCTGGTGAGACTGGGTGTTATGTTGACCTGATAAAAATAAATTGACAGAAAAGAGCGAATGTTTTTTTTTTCTTAATTTAAACGTTTCTGAGAGATTTGATTGGGTAATCTCGGCTTTGATCAACAAGGGAGAGCAAACCAGATGGACAGCTGGGGGCCAGTTATCTCATCTTGATTGTTTAAGCCTATTTATAGGCGTGTGTGGGAGCATATCTGTGAATGTATGTTTCTGAGAGAGAGAGAGAGAGAGAGAGAGAGAGAGAGAGAGAGAGGAAACATTAATATTAATGGTTGCTTTAATTTCCTCATGATTATTTTTCCTGTGATTTTAAAAATACATCCGCTATTGTAAGCATGTGGTTTGTATTATCTTCTCCTTTCCTTCCTCATTTGCCTTTCAGCGACATGGGGGATATATAATTTGCTGCCTTTTGCTCTTCTGCTGGTCTCTCCTGCTGTTATGTTTCGTAGTGTTTCTAATATTCCATTAATCCATCTTTTGCTCTTCTGTTGACCTCTCCTGCTGTTATGTTTCGTAGTGTTTCTAATATTCCATTAATCCATCTTTTGCTCTTCTGTTGACCTCTCCTGCTGTTATGTTTCCTAGTGTTTCTAATATTCCACCAATCCATCTTTTGCTCTTCTGTTGGCCTCTGCTGCTGTTATGTTTCCTAGTGTTTCTAACATTCCACCAATCCATCTTTTGCTCTTCTGTTGGCCTCTGCTGCTGTTATGTTTCCTAGTGTTTCTAATATTCCATCATTCCATCTTTTGCTCTTCTGTTTGTCTCTCCTGCTGTTATGTTTCATAGTGTTTCTAATATTCCATCAATCCATCTTTTGCTCTTCTGTTGACCTCTGCTGCTGTTATGTTTCCTAGTGTTTCTAATATTCCATCAATCCATCTGTTGCTCTTCTGTTGACCTCTGCTGCTGTTATGTTTCCTAGTGTTTCTAATATTCCATCATTCCATCTTTTGTTCTTCTGTTGACCTCTGCTGCTGTTATGTTTCCTAGTGTTTCTAATATTCCATCATTCCATCTTTTGCTCTTCTGTTGGCCTCTCCTGCTGTTATGTTTCCTAGTATTTCTAATATTCCATTAATCCATCTTTTGCTCTTCTGTTGGCCTCTTCTGCTGTTATGTTTCCTATTGTTTCTAATATTCCATCAATCCATCTTTTGCTCTTCTGTTGGCCTCTCCTGCTGTTATATTTCCTAGTGTTTCCAATATTCCATCAATCCATCTTTTGCTCTTCTGTTGGCCTCTCCTGCTGTTATATTTCCTAGTGTTTCCAATATTCCATCAATCCATCTTTTGCTCTTCTGTTGGCCTCATCTGCTGTTATATTTCCTAGTGTTTCCAATATTCCATCAATCCATCTTTTGCTCTTCTGTTGGCCTCTCCTGCTGTTATATTTCCTAGTGTTTCCAATATTCCATCAATCCATCTTTTGCTCTTCTGTTGGCCTCTCCTGCTGTTATATTTCCTAGTGTTTCCAATATTCCATCAATCCATCTTTTGCTCTTCTGTTGGCCTCTCCTGCTGTTATATTTCCTAGTGTTTCCAATATTCCATCAATCCATCTTTTGCTCTTCTGTTGGCCTCTCCTGCTGTTATATTTCCTAGTGTTTCCAATATTCCATCAACCCATCTTTTTCATGGTCGGCCTTTGAGTCTGATGTTCTCGTAACGCTTATCGAAGGCTCGCTGTGCTGTACTTTGATTTTTCTGTCATATCACGTGACCAAACGTTTTATCTGTTATTTCCTTACGTATTCTTTAGCGAGAATTATTCCCAGATTTTTCTCAGTTCTTCATTTCTGATATTTTCTCTCGCCCTGTTTCCTGCTATGTGTCTAACACATTTAATTACGGTAGAGGTTATTTTCTTATTGTTCTTAAGTCTAGAGTCCAGTGGTTTGCATGGTTGCGATTAATTCTTTGTAGCATTTCGTTTTATATGTGTGCTATTTGTATAAATATGTTTATGTGTTTTATTTCACTGCACATCGGGAGAACCCATATCTACGGAGATTTGATGATGTTTTTGTGATGTTGGCGACAATATTGATGGTAACCCTATGCTATAATCATGAGTACACATGTGATCGTAACCCTATGCTATAATCATGAGTACACATGTGATCGTAACCCTATGCTATAATCATGAGTACACATGTGATCGTAACCCTATGCTATAATCATGAGTACACATGTGATCGTAACCCTATGCTATAATCATGAGTGCACATGTGATCGTAACCCTATGCTATAATCATGAGTACACATGTGATCGTAACCCTATGCTATAATCATGAGTGCACATGTGATCGTAACCCTATGCTATAATCATGAGTACACATGTGATCGTAACCCTATGCTATAATCATGAGTACACATGTGATCGTAACCCTATGCTATAATCATGAGTGCACATGTGATCGTAACCCTATGCTATAATCATGAGTACACATGCAAGAAAGACATCGTCATTGAGAGCAACTTTTTTAGGTAGCTGAGCTGCCCCTGTGCTCTAGAGTTTGGTTTCTCGTAGCAAGCCACTGTGTCGAGGAGTACGGGTTCGATCTGGGGTCGGACCATCTATTGTTTTTTTTTCTGTTGTTGATTTATTTGTCATTTTTTCCGAGTGCTGTAAACATTAATCATCATCAGGTAGCAATTCGCTAATATTTGACGATAGTGTTAACGATATAATCGTTAGAGCGTGTAAAAAAAGTAAAGTAAAGTACCCCCCGTCACGCCGAGTGGCGTATAGGGAAATATGGTGTTAGTGACCCTATATTTTACAGACCTTCAGCACATGATTTTTGGGGTAATGTGGTCGGTATTACGCCCGTGCTGCTTTTACTTTCCCAGAAAAAAATCCGGTACCCATTTAAGGCTGGGTGAACCCGGAGCCGTCGGTTGGGATCGAACCCTACCCCTTGTCCGTAGTAGTCCAGTTCACTAACCACTGAGCTATCGCGGCTCCTACTAATTTTTAGGGAATTAGTAAAACCCAGGTGTCCTCGCCAGGGTACGAACCCGGCTGTTGCCGTGGTAAGCCAACCGCCTATCGATTGCGCTAACCGGACACCCGTTAGAGCGTGGGCCTAGTATTAATAGTGGTTCTAGTTCTGCCCCCGTCTAGTGTCACTCCCAGTAAAGAAACAGTTATACTTGTCACGCTCATTTTGAGAAGGTTTTAACACCGAAAAAAGCACTAGCCACCTCATTTTACATAAAACGTATTGATCAGATCTTGATCTTCTTGCGCCGCGTGACGTCACATCGGACTTGTGTTTTCCACCACCCATCTCTCTATTCTGGACGAGATGTTTAATCTTATCTAATGAGTCTATGCCTGCCAACTTTGCTTCTCTTATAAATGTTCTTTTTAGTGTTTCTTTAGGTCTCTATTTCTATATCTTGATAATAAAAAGGTGCCCATTTTACTGGGGGGGGGGGGGGGGTTTGTGTGGCAAAATTATGCGTTCTGCTCTAGCACAAGCAGCTCTCCAACAAATGAGGAAGACATTGTGCAATCCATTTGTGACAAGAAAAACAAGAGAAACATTTCTTAAATGTTATTTACAGGGTGTTTATAAAGTCTCACTACACTTGGTATCTAGGTCAATTTGAAAAAAAAATGTTTATGACGTCATCACAATATGTGCTCCCACTGTCAATTGTGCGATACACACGGGTAGTTGTTCAAAGATTTATAGCAAGATTTCCTGATAAACAACCTCCTCATCGCATTACGGTTAGAAATTTGTTGAATAAGTTTATTGCTACTGGAAATGTGGAAGATGCTCCACGATCTGGTAGGCCTGCTGTGAATGATGAAATATGTTTAGATATCCAAGACAGAATCCTTAAAAGTCCAGACAAGTCATTAAGAAAACTGTCGCAACAAGTGAACTTACCATTGAGCACATATTGTGATGACGTCATAAACATTTTTTTCAAATTGACCTAGATACCAAGTGTAGTGAGACTTTATAAACACCCTATAGAACCATTCTTAGCACATTAATGTGAATCATGTACAATAGGACAACAAAAATCACTGGAAGCGCTAGAAATGTGGTTTTACAGAAGAATGTTAAGAATACCATGGGCAGCTAAGAAGAGTAATGAAAACATTCTGAAAGAGGCTAATTTCCAATATTAGGAAGAAACAATCATCATTTTTTGGCCATGTGATGAGAAGAGAACAGCTGGAATATATTGTAACAACTGGAAAAATTGAGGGACGAAGAGATAGAGGGAAGCAAAGAGGAAAAAAAACAGACAGCTTAAGAGAATGGCTTTCAGAAGGTCAACAACAGAAATGATAAATAACCGTCGTGATCGAAAGTTGTGGAGAGACATGATCACCTACGCCAGCAGACATGGCACTTGATGATGCTGTGTAAGGTAAGGTCTTTTATACGTTTATATTTTGCCATAAGTATGCGAAACGTGGTATTTGAATGTTATGGTCACAACATAAATAATTTACGATATGCGGATGACACAGTCTTAATAGCAGAGGCAGAGAACGAACTACAAGAAATGATAGACATAATAGTAAAAGAAAGCAACAAGAAAAGTCTCAGTCTGAATAGTAAGATAACAGAAGTAGTTGTTATATCGAAGAAACAATCATCACCATCATGCAGCATAAAAATAAACGAGACAAACCTGAAACAAGTACAACGTTTCAAATACGTGGGCACAACAATAACATCAGATGGGAGATGCACCACAGAAATAAAAAGTAGAATAGCTCAGGCCAAAATAGCATTTCAGAAAATGAAAAATATCTTATCCAACAAATCTATGTCAATAAAAATGAGAAAGAGATTTCATCGGTGCTATATAGAACCAGTTCTGACCTATGGAAGCGAATCAGGAACAGTAGACAAACAAATGAAAAGACGATTAGAGGCCACAAAGATGCGATTTCTCAGAAGAATGTTGAAAGTTCCCTG
The DNA here is from genome assembly GCA_032433765.1 of Megaustenia siamemsis. Taxonomy (NCBI): domain Eukaryota; kingdom Metazoa; phylum Mollusca; class Gastropoda; order Stylommatophora; family Ariophantidae; genus Megaustenia; species Megaustenia siamemsis. The sequence goes on along the minus strand of JAVIAB010000102.1, from coordinate 37,044,127 downwards.
GACAGCTAAAAAGACCAATGAGGACATCCTCAAAGAGGCCAACACAAAAAGGGAGCTCTTAAAAAATCATCAGAAAGAAGCAATCAACATTTTCTGGGCACATCATGAGAAGAGGAAAGATGATATACTAGGTTACAACTGGCAAAATAAAAGGAAAGAGAGATCGCGGACAACAAAGAGAGAAAATACTGGATAGCTTAGTGTCATGGCATGGAAAACAGTCAACAACAGAACTGATACGATGTGGTGTGGTTAGAGGATTGTGGAGGACATGATTCCAACGCCAACCGATACCGCACATGATGATGATGATGATGTTGTATACGTGATACTGACCGTGCGTGTTAGCAATAGGATACGTTGATTGATGTACGTGTTTACAAGTTGTATTTGTTACTCCCTGCAGGATTACTACATGCGACGTGCGACACAGAATCTCATTAGCTCGAGCAGTCCTCGTCTCTTGGATAATTCAAGGTGAGCTTTTATCACTAGTTTATTTCTCATTATCGTCATTGCTGTTTCTGTTGCCGTTGTTATCGCTGTCGCATCGCTGCAGTCGTTGTCACGTCGTTATTTTAGCCTCGCCTTTATCCCTTTAGGTATGTTCACTATTCATTTCATCATATTTATTACTTTCACTATACATGTTACAACCATCATTACATTCACTAAACATGTTACAACCATGATTACTCTCACTAAACATGTTACAACCATCATTACTCTCACTAAACATGTTACAACCATTATTACTCTCACTAAACATGTTACAACCATCATTACTTTCACTATACATGTTACAACCATCATTACATTCACTAAACATGTTACAACCATCATTACTTTCACTATACATGTTACAACCATCATTACTTTCACTAAACATGTTATAACCATCATTACTTTCACTACACATGTTACAACCATCATTACTTTCACTATACATGTTACAATAATCATTACTTTCACTATACATGTTACAACCATCATTACTTTCACTATACATGTTACAACCATCATTACATTCACTAAACATGTTACAACCATCATTACTTTCACTAAACATGTTATAACCATCATTACTTTCACTACACATGTTACAACCATCATTACTTTCACTAAACATGTTACAACCATCATTACTTTCACTATACATGTTACAACCATCATTACTTTCACTACATATGATACAACATTCATTACTTTCACTATATATGTTACAACAATCATTACTTTCACTATACATGTTACAACAATCATTACTTTCACTATACATGTTACAACCATCATTACTTTCACTACATATGATACAACATTCATTACTTTCACTACATATGATACAACATTCATTACTTTCACTATACATGTTACAACCATCATTACTTTCACTACATATGATACAACATTCATTAC
>JAVIAB010000102.1:36822711-37040211 GCA_032433765.1 Megaustenia siamemsis | reverse complement strand
CTTCTTCTGCTGGTAGTATATCTGGAGGATTATTTGAGCCGGGTCTGTTCAAAAGTTCTTCAAAGTGCTCTTTCCATCTCTCCATTTGTTCCCTTATATTACTAATCAGATTTCCTTTCTTATCTTTAATAAAGGCATTGATTTGTTTGTATTTTCCACTTAATTTCTTTATGCTGTTGTACAGTTTTGTCATATTCCCTTTATTTGCTGCTTCTTCTACCTCTTTAGCTAGTTCATCTATATATTTCCTCTTATCCCTTTTAATACATCTTCTCACTTCTTTGTTCACCTCTGTGAAAATTTTTGAATTACCATGCGAGGGACAAAAGTTTCGATAGGCGAGCATGTCCTTCCACAATCTTCTATCTACAGTGCATCGTATCAGTTCTGTTGTTGACTGTTTTCCATGCTATGTCATTGTAGCAATCATATGTGTCGTGTCGTAGTAGCAGTCACAGGTGTCATGTCGTTATAGCAGTCACAGGTGTCATGTCGTATCAGACACGTATGTCATGCCATTGTAGCAGACACGTATGTCCTGTCGTTGTGTGAGACACATGTGTCATGATGTTGTTGACTGTTTCCATGTATTTATGTTTTCGAGAGTGTCATGATGGCTGTATGTCGGTTGTCTAGTGTGACATGATGGCTGTGTGTAGGTTGTCGAATGTGTCATGAGGGCTGTATGTAGCTTGTCGACCGTGTCATGATGATTGTATGTATGTTGGCTAGTGTGGCATGATGGCTGTATGTAGCTTGTCGACTGTGTCATGATGATTGTATGTATGTTGGCTAGTGTGGCATGATGGTTGTATGTAGGTTGTCGTGTGTGCTCCAACAAACTGCCCCGCCATTTAAACTTCTTTGAACACAATGGACAGAGATGTTCACCAGAAGAAACCTCATTATCAGAAAATCCAATAACCTGTTCGTCAACTATATTTATCATACCTAGTTTAAATTCATTAAACAACAATCTCAACAATACTTATCACACCTACTTTAAACACATCAATAAAATTGAATAACCTTTTATCGATAAACCTTAACATACTTTAAGAGAAAAGAAAAATATTCAAACTTACAGCGTAAAATATAATCTCAATCCTCTAGACTGAACACTACAATGACCTTCCTTGAATCAAACAAACTTATAACATGAAATCCCGCATGGGTCTAGTTTAAATATAATCTGGTAACAGAGCTATAAATTAACCAATCAGAGACTGAGAATGACAGACATCTGAATTAATCAATCAGAAAAGCGCATTAAAATTGGAAACGGAGCAAAGAAATGACTGACATCTGCATTATAACCAAGCAGAAAAGAGCATCCATCTTAAGGTAATTGAATTGGTCGGGTTCTCATTAAGGATCGTGGGCGTTTCTGGTCAAAAACTCATATAACGTGTTTGGATAAACTTATGAAGGAGTTTATGTTCCTGGGGGTTGATATTATTCATACATATGATAAGACGTGTAAGAAACATTCCTAGTTTTATAAAGCGATGGCTAAACTAGTATATACATTATCGGAGAGAAATGAGCTGTTATTTACTGGAATAATTCAGAGAGTCGGTGGTCATGATATTTACGCCACGTTTGTAACCATCGTTATCGAAATACTTTCAGGCCGAATTCACAATTTCGGTCGTCTTGTTGTTCTATATACCTCGCTTATCGATTAATTAAGAATCATGTCAAAGACATGTTCAATTCTGATTCCGACTTTTGTGCTTTAGAGAAGGATTTTGGTATTTGGACCGGTGTTATCATCGGAAGAGAATTTGGAGAGTGGTTACTAAAAGAGGGTGGTTTGAAAAATTTTCTAGACCTCTCTAATGAGGAAGATACAACACTGTGGACTCTACTTCGCAACAGCCATTGCTCTTTAAGAGCTTTACCAAGAATTTTTTATATGTGAGAGTTTTATATTTTCCCGAATAAAAGTTTGGTAACCACACAACACTTGTTACTGCATTACAATATTGTTTACCAGGTCACGACACCACTCACACTGATGATGAGGGTTGTCCTGTAGTGGGCCTGTGATTTTAATAAGAATGTTTTGCTCCAGCTTTGATTTATGAAATAAAAAAAAAGAGATGGTGTTACTCATTCCCCCTATAATGGGGATGTTGAGCTACTAAAAATAGATTTTGATCTCTGATGCAATACCCGATGAGTTACTAAAAATAGATTTTACCTATGATGAAATAACAGAATACTTATTACATATAAATGCAACACAACTGAAAAAGTACACATATAACAACATATGCATGTGTATATTGCCGAAATTACAGGTTTGCGTGGTCCCCCACGTGGTTTTTTTTAATCAATAAGGTTAGGAAAACTTAATACAATTATGTTTTTGTTCTTAATAACATAATTTTCATCAGTTATATTAGTGATTGAACGGGGATCAATTCGTTTGTGAGCTGGTGCTGCGAGAAAAGTCGAAAGGTCACTCTGTTTGTTCTGGAAGCCTTCATTAACGGGAGGAACAGCGAGTGACCAGTCACCCTCATTTGCCGTTCTCTATCACACTCTGTAGCGAAATGTAGTTGCTGCATCAGTGATTGGTTGTACACTGTAACACTCAGCTGAGAGATTTGCAGACGCATCACCAGTGGTTGCTTGTAGTCTGTCGCACTCTGAGAGAATCGTAGACTTCAGACCCACTAAAGTCTTAAATTCAGGCTGTGTTAGTGTTATACCGTAACGTGTGGGAAATTTCATGCCAGTTTTCCATCGTATTTTCTAAGATGGATTAAAGTTTTTGCTTGATATCTCGAAACCGAGACAGCCTTCAAACCATTCTTCTGTAAAGGTCTTACATACTCGCCGTTGCGAGATGCGTAGACAAAAGCACCATCACAGTTAACATTAGTAGAGGAATCACACATATCCATACTAGACGACTCCATGCTCAAAACACACACTGGATTGCAGGGCTCTGGCTTTCTGTGTGTAGTAGCACTGAGAACGGCTGCCTTTTATACGATGTATCAAGGGGGCGTGGCCCGTCTATTTATAGTAACTAATGCAATACGTTATTGGATGTGTTGAGACATGTTCAGAGAGACGCCATATACGATGAGTCACGGGAAGTTTGTTTCGCGAAGATACTTTTCCATCACATCAACAAAACAAATGCTGAGCTAGAGGACGAGGCCTACACTGGCAAGTTGGAGACAAACTCGAGTATAGTATGTTATGTTTGTTAGAGGGAACCAGATTTGTTCTTGTTAGCATAGGATTGAGCTTATCAAGTAAATATTAACTAAACTTTGGTTTCTATTACTTCTGAAATAGTTTTTAGAATCTTGGTTCTGTGATCAATAGCTAGGACAGGGGAGATGATTTTGCCACATTCTAGTATACGTCTACCGAAGCGCTCATTGTCTATAGCAAACTGCTGCCAAGAATAATCGGATTCGTCATTTTCAAGATCGTGGATTGTTAAAACAATCGGCTCTTCAGAAAAATGAACCTAGAAGAAACGAAACAATTTAGTTTAAAAAAGCGAGCAAATACTTCTAAATGAAAACACTTTATAATAAAATGTCTCTTCACAACTCTCTATCTCGGCTGATGTCATTTCTCTTTGGTTCCCTCTGTCTTTTCACCCCTCACATTTTCGAGTTGGTACAACTTATTACAGCTGCTCTCATTACAAGTCAAAAAAGGAGGGTTGTTGCCTCCACGTATTGGATATTGGATCTCTCTTTTGCTTCTCACATATTGACCTATTGTCCATGAGTCTCTTGAGTAAATTTAACCTGCTTCTACGTAACATTTAATTGTTTGAAACATCTCACCTCTATTCCACCTCCGGGGGTTGACACTTCAAAGGATTTACCAGTTTTAATATTGTTCCACTTGTCTTTTTCTTTCATGTTACAGTTACTTCTTTATGGTATTAAGGATGAGTCCTTTATTTTTCGGTTTTCTTTACTACAACGTCTATAATGACTAGCAACTAGTTTCAAATCTTTTCATTATATGTGGAAATTTACTCTTTATCGCCCTCAATAAAGATAATGCTGAAATTATAAGAATTAATGTCTTTGGCAATAGCAGAAATAACTCTACTAGATGTATAATAATAACCCAGTAATAAAGATAAAGAAGTAGGACCAGAGAATATCAAAATTAAAAGGTAAACGTGGCTCCAAAGCAATTACTTACCTTGGTAGCTCTATCTTTTAGTGCATCACCTTCCTGGCTGAAGGCGAGGAAATCACGAGTAGGGTATTGTTTGTTTCAAGTCGCATTAATTTGGTCAAAATCAATTTCCTGGTTAAAGATCTATATATTTCTATTTTCAGTCGATACAAAAGTCGCCCCACTGTAATTCAAAAGTCGCCCCACTGTACTTCAAAAGTCGCCCCACTTTACTTCAAAAGTCGTCCTCTGCTGATTCCGAAACGTCCTCTGCTAAAACAAACACGTCTTCTAGCACCTTCAATATAGTCCTCTGCTAATACAAACACGTCCTCTGCTATTACAAAACCGTCCTCTGCTGATTCCGAAACGTCCTCTGCTAAAACAAACACGTCTTCTAACACCTTCAAAGTCGTCCTGTGCTAATACAAACCCGACCTATGTCAATACAAACACATCTGCTGGTAATACAAACACATCATGTGCTAATAAAAATACGGCTTCTTAATTACAAATACATCTTCTAACACTTTCAAACACGTCCTTTGTCTATACAAACATGTCCTTTGCCAAATGTTGAGTATATATCTAAATGAGGGAGGGTTGAACGCTAGAAGAGGGAAAGAGAGAGGGGAAAGGCTGGAATGGTAGGAGAGACATATAAGAGGGGATAGGAGAGAGAAAAAGATAGGAGAGAAGTCTAGGAGAAGGAAGGCGAGAGGTATACATTGCGAGAATGAGTAAGTGTTACAATGGAGGGAGGACGGAACGCTAGGAGACGGAGAGAGGAGGTATGATGGAATGGTAAGTGAGACACCTAAGAGAGGATATCAAAAAGAGAGAGAGAGAGAAAGAGGAGGAAGGCGGATGGAATGGTGGGAGCGAAGTCTAGAGAGAGAGAAATTTTCAACTTTAATGTCACCGTTTAGGCTTCATATGAACACTTCTTGTCGACCTAGTTGGTTTTGTCACTGAAACTCGATGATGAGACTGGTCTAGACTTGTTTGTATTTCCACATAAATTCCATTCTACCATTCAGCTGTTCAATTCAACAAAATGATTAGTCACAAAGCCTAAAAAGTTAATCGCAGAACCCTTAAGTAAATTACGCCCCCGAAACTCCGTTACCGGACAGCTGTTAAACTCACTAGCACGTCCTTGGACATTAGTTGGCCAAGCACTGAGTAAGTTGTATGTTACCATTAGTTTCAAATAAATTGTAGGTCTACATTAAAGTTGTCGTGAATAAAAATAACTATAAGCCTCTGGTATAAGCGCACTAATAGACTATCATAGCCATTAATTTACCGTCTCTCTAAAACAACGCAACAATAGTGGACAGCTGATAAACTCATTAGCGCGCCACAGCGGCCAGTCTCGCGGGCAGCAAGCGCTCAATTTATCCTTGAATGCCCGTCTGCCGTTCAGGTGTTAAACTCATTAGCGCGCCACAGCGGCCAGTCTCGCGGGCAAGCGCCCAAGCGAACAATTTCACAGAGAAACGGGTCTTTCACAGGTACCTGCGAAAGTCATTAAAGCGCCGGTATCCGTGTTACAGACAAGTGGTCAACGTGGTCATTAATAAATGTCATGATGCTGATGATTCCACGTGTTAAACTCATTAGCGAGCCCGTCGCTACTAGTTGGCCAAGCACTGAGTAAGTTGTTAGCATTAGATGCAAAGAAATTTTAGGTATACATTAAACGTTATCTTGAATAAGACTGTTTTGAGAGAATGTACAAAGAAAGAATGCAAAAGCTATGTCACCTCACTTTTTTCATGAGTCCCCACTACGACGAGAGATCATAAGACGAGAGGTCACCCCACCCCATTTCCTCCACCACGAGAGATCACCCCGCCGAGAAGTTACCACGCCGACGACACATTCCACCCACGCCCACCCCATTTCCAAAAAAATTCCGCCATCTACGACACATCACGAGAGGTCGACGAGAGGTCAACGAGAGGTCACGTGCAACTCCGGGCGGTAGAGTGGCGGTAGCGAGCGGCCGATGGGGTATATTCTCAAATAAGAAAAAAAACGACATGGGCAGCCATTTTTCTTCCGCTGGTGTGAGAGATTTACATTTCGTAAATGCCGTACTACACTACTGACGTTGTTTTATGAATTACTTAGCTCGTTTGAAAGCTACCCTACAAGAAAACACAAACTCAACAGCACAGGCACAAAATACAACATGAAAATCAAGATCAACATAACAGAAGTCATGAATGTCGCCAAAAATAAACAAAATATCGACATAACTATAGAAGGCAGGCAACTAAAACAAGTAGAGGAATTCAATACCTAGGAAATTTAGTGACAAACAATAATTCAAAAACAGCAGAAATACCTAGAAAGTTTAGTGACAAACGATAATTCAAAAACAGCAGAAATACCTAGAAAGTTTAGTGACAAACAATAATTCAAAAACAGCAGAAATACCTAGGAAGTTTAGTGACAAACAATAATTCAAAAACAGCAGAAATACCTAGAAAGTTTAGTGACAAACGATAATTCAAAAACAGCAGAAATACCTAGAAAGTTTAGTGACAAACAATAATTCAAAAACAGCAGAAATACCTAGGAAGTTTAGTGACAAACGATAATTCAAAAACAGCAGAAATACCTAGAAAGTTTAGTGACAAACAATAATTCAAAAACAGCAGAAATACCTAGGAAGTTTAGTGACAAACAATAATTCAAAAAACAGCAGAAATACCTAGAAAGTTTAGTGACAAACGATAATTCAAAAACAGCAGAAATACCTAGGAAGTTTAGTGACAAACAATAATTCAAAAACAGCAGAAATAGACTCAAGATGCAACAAAGCTTGTCAAATCATTGGACATCTATCACCACTATTGTCCAACAAGGAGATAACTCTAGAGGCAAAACGGGCACTCTACAACACAATCTTCATCCCAACGTTGTGCTACCAATGCCAGACCTGGACCCTAGATACAAGAACAATAAGGAAAATAACCTCTACAGAGATGAAATGTGTTAGACGAATGACAGGAAACAGCCTGAGAGATAAGATCAGAAATGAAGAACTGAGAAAAAAGCTAGGAATAGCCCCCGCCGTATAATATATAAAGAAACAACAGATTAAATGATTTGCCCACGTGACAAGGCAGAAAGATCAAAACACAACATAAGAAGCCTTCAATAAACGGTGTGCGAATACCAGACCCAAGGGTCGACCACGAAAAACATGGATCGATGGAATATTAGAAGCACTAGGAAACATAACAGCAGCATAGGCAAACAGAAGAGCAAAAGACCGCAAATTATATCTCCCCTTGACGCTGAAAGGCAGATGAGGAAGGAAAGAGGAAGAAGAAGAAGAAGAAGAAGAAGAAGAAGAAGAAGAAGAAGAAGAGAATTGTGAAAGCTACAATGGAAGAATTGTGAAATATTTCCTTCAAACTCTCATTTGCCGCCTGATCCATACAAATATATTCTAATTTCGACGACTTTTGCCAAAGCCAATGAAGAGACTCCTTAATGCCGAAATGTCAAAGTTGAATTTTATATTAAAAATAGGTAGGATGCAACTAAGCAGAATTGAAAGTTGTAATCAATCTTTGATACAGGGAACTATTTAACTTAGCTCTTTCTGTATGTTTTGAAGCATCATGCGCCATGCCGATTCCTGTCATGTACGTTTAGCCGCACAGTACATCACTCTCAATTTGATTAGTGTAAACTGTCATCAAACCTTATTACTTGTATCGGTCTTGTACTATCTTTTCTAAGCCATTCTCTTAAGCTGTCTGGTATCTTTTCTCTTTACTTCCCTCTATCTCTTCGTCCCTCAATTTTCCTAGTTGTTACAATATATTCCAGTTGTTCTCTTCTCATTACATGGCCAAAAAATGATGATTGTTTCTTCCTAATATTTGAAGTTCCTCTCTTTTTGCTTTGTCCTCTTACAGAACGTTTCATTACTTTTCTTAGCTATCAATGGTATTCTCAACATTCTTCTGTAAAACCACATTACTACAACCTACAGTGATTTTTTTTCTGTTGTCCTATTGTCCATGATTGACATCCATATGTTAAACTTGTTTACAAAATAAAATTAAATGCACATAAAACTAGAAGCATGTAATCAAATACTTGCGGTCAATAAATGGAGATTATTTTTGTACAGAAAGACGCTAAACTAGGACTTTAGCGACTTCTGATAAACAATTATTGCATTATCCGTGTGTTTTATATCCCCAGAAATGAGTCCAGCGAAATGTTTGCTGAGGAGTTTCTGCAGAGGTCGTACAGTGAACCCAATCTACGCCACGCATCCATCAGTGACGAAGCTCTGCTGGGAATTGTCCAGGAAACAGCCAAGAAATTAGGTCAGGAAATAGATTCGGTTTATTTTACACTGCTAGGGGCGTTATCTGAGTTCTGTGAAGCTTTCGTATCAAATAGATATCAGACTTCACTGGCACATGAATCTGAGAGAGCTTTATTTGATGTATGTCAAACTGTGTACGAAACAAGTTGAATCTGAGAGAGCTTTATTTGATATATGTCAAACTGTGTACGAAACAAATTGAATCTGAGAGAGCTTTATTTGATATATGTCAAACTGTGTACGAAACAAATTGAATCTGAGAGAGCTTTATTTGATATATGTCAAACTGTGAACGAAACAAGTTGAATCTGAGAGAGCTTTATATGATATATGTCAAACTGTGTACGAAACAAATTGATTCTGAGAGAGCTTTATTTGATATATGTCAAACTGTGTACGAAACAAATTGATTCTGAGAGAGCTTTATTTGATATATGTCAAACTGTGTACGAAACAAGTTGAATCTGAGAGAGCTTTATTTGATATATGTCAAACTGTGAACGAACCAAATTGAATCTGAGAGAGCTTTATATGATATATGTCAAACTGTGTACGAAACAAATTGATTCTGAGAGAGCTTTATTTGATATATGTCAAACTGTGTACGAAACAAATTGATTCTGAGAGAACTTTATTGGATATCTGTCAAACTGTGTACGGAACAAGTTGAATCTGAGAGAGCTTTATTTGATATATGTCAAACTGTGTACGAAACAAATTGATTCTGAGAGAGCTTTATTTGTTATCTGTCAAACTGTGTACGGAACAAGTTGAATCTGAGAGAGCTTTATTTGATATATGTCAAACTGTGTACGAAACAAATTGATTCTTAGAGAGCTTTATTTGATATATGTCAAACTGTGTACGAAACAAATTGATTCTGAAAGAGATCTTTATATGATATATGTCAAACTGTGTACAAAACAAATTGATTCTGAGAGAGCTTTATTTGATATATGTCAAACTGTGTACGAAACAAATTGATTCTGAGAGAGCTTTATATGATTTATGTCAAACTGTGTACGAAACAAATTGAATCTGAGAGAGCTTTATTTGATATATGTCAAACTGTGTACGAAACAAATTGATTCTGAGAGAGCTTTATTTGATATATGTCAAACTGTGTACGAAACAAATTGAATCTGAGAGAGCTTTATTTGATATATGTCAAACTGTGTACGAAACAAATTGATTCTGAGAGAGCTTTATTTGATATATGTCAAACTGTGTACGAAACAAGTTGATTCTGAGAGAGCTTTATTTGATATATGTCAAACTGTGTACAAAACAAGTTGATTCAGAGAGAGCTTTATATGATTTATGTCAAACTGTGTAGGAAACAAGTTGATTCAGAGAGAGCTTTATATGATTTATGTCAAACTGTGTACGAAACAAATTGAATCTGCGAGAACTTTATTTGAGTTCTTTGAAATTTTATGTGGACCAGATTTTAGAATTCGCTGGCATATCTGAGAACTCGAGTGAGCGTTATCTGAGTTTGTTTGGAGTTATTGAGTTATTGAGTTATTGAGTTATTGAGTTATTGAGTTATTGAGTTATTGAGTTATTGAGTTATTGAATTATTGAGTTATTGAGTTATTGAGTTATTGAGTTATTGAGTTATTGAGTTATTGAGTTATTGAATTATTGAGTTATTGAGTTATTGAGTTATTGAGTTATTGAATTATTGAGTTATTGAGTTATTGAGTTATTGAATTATTGAGTTATTGAGTTATTGAGTTATTGAGTTATTGAGTTATTGAATTATTGAGTTATTGAGTTATTGAGTTATTAGCAGGTCATTATCATTGCACTCCGAACATGTCCATAGGTGCTCAGATCACCCCCCCTCCCCTCAGCAATTCCCTCAGTGTCCAGCGACTGACGACTCCAGTTCTATGTTGGTTGATAAGTCTTCTTACACGGCCACTAAGTTTCTCATTTCTGGCTGTGCCCATCTTAACTTCCATCTCTTTCATCCGAAGGATGGAGGAGGAAGGAGGAGGCGGGGGCCTCGGTAGCCTAGTTGGGAAAACCACCCGACTAGACTACCGACGTTCGGACAACCCGTGTTCAATTCCCGCTGGGAGCAGTGTGAATTGTACTCGTGGTTGGGAAAAAAAAAAATACCCCCACGGTCGACCCAGCCGTTGGCAGAAATGGGTACCAGGGTATATTATCCTGGGAAGGTGAGGAATGTCGCTTCGCATCTGAGTTTCGATGCTTGAGGCTACACTATACAGAAATATCCGAACATTTCTGGATAGGCGGCCGAGCACATATGGGTGGACACTCGCGTGCTAAGACGCCGGTTCAAGTCTCGTACTTTACCTTTTACTATCATCCGAAGGAGTGACGTGGACTCATGGTTGTCGAAGGCATGTGCCCTTCCCACTTCCAGGAGGGCATTGATGATGTCACACTAAACAGATTGCATGCACAAACATCTGAGACAGACCCTCCGTGCTCTGTCATTTTCAAATTGTAAATAAAAAAAAAAAACTTATCTTTGTTTCTTCGCCTTACCTCCATCTTTGTTGCCTTTCATCTTCTTTTCTTGCTCTTTACCCTAGCCTTCCAGCGTCGAGGGGAAGTTCGAGTCAGTGCTCCATAGAATTCGCAATAATTAGATTTTAGATTTAGCGCAAAAATAAAAACCTTCATTAATGGATACTTACGTAGAATAAACGGATGGAAATGACAGGACAAAATCACTAACATAGAATTATGGAAATGTACCAGTCAAATAGCAGTGGATAAAGAGATACAGCGAACACGATGACGTTGGAAAGGGCACAATCTGCGGAAGCCAACTGAGAGTGTTACATAACATGTCCTTTTTGGGATCTCCACGGAAAAAGACAAAGTGAAAGATAACAATATTCTTGGAGAAGACAGATGGAAATAGAGATGAAGATGATGGGGAAGACATGGAATGATCTTAAATGAATGGCAAGAAACAGGGCGGCTTGGAAAGCGTTTATTGAAGACCTATGCTCCATAGGGAACTGAAAGTGTCTGTTGAAAACCTATGATCTACCGGGAGCTGAAAGTGTTTGTTGAAGACCTATGCTCCACAGGGACCTGAAATTGTTTTTTGATGACCTATGCTCCACAGGGAGCTGAAAGTGTTTGTTGAAGACATATGCTCCACAGGGACCTGAAATTGTTTTTTGATGACCTATGCTCTGCAGGGAGCTGAAAGGAAGAAGAAGAAATTATTTGATTTGTTGTTTCTGTACTTAGTTTAGAACAGATCCTATGCCCAATCGCTTACGTCATCATTTCTAAATCTCTCTCTTCTTGTTACTAAACGCGATGTTCTCAAACATCTCATCTCTTGCTGACTTTCTGTTATGTTTATTCCTGGGCAACCATGTTTGACACTGATAGCACAAGATGGGAATGAATATACTCTATATAAGATGTGTCTTTGTAATGACGGGTACTGTTTTGTGTTCAAGTTTAGGGATATGAAGTCAAGATTACCTCCCCTTGGCTTACCAGGCGTGTGATGTTAGAGACCTTATCTTGCCATGACCACGGCACAGTTTTGGATGATGTGGTCGGTATCACGCCAGGCCGCCTTTACTTCCCAGAAAAATCGCTGGTGCCCATTTTTAGAGGCTGGGTGAACCCCGGAGCTTTGTTGGTCCGAAAGAAAAAGATCCACCGCTTCTGGGGATTGAATCCGGACCTTTTTGGCCAGGAAGCGAGCACACTAACCACTCAGCCACCGAGGCGAGCACACTAACCACTCAGCCAACGTGGCGAGCACACTAACCACTCAACCACCGAGGCGAGCACACTAACCACCCAGCCACCGAGGCGAGCACACTAACCACTCAGCCAACGTGGCGAGCACACTAACCACTCAGCCACCGAGGCGAGCACACTAACCACTCAGCCACCGAGGCGAGCACACTAACCACTCAGCCAACGTGGCGAGCACACTAACCACTCAGCCACCGAGGCGAGCACACTAACCACTCAGCCACCGAGGCGAGCACACTAAACACTCAGCCACCGAGGCGAGCACACTAACCACTCAGCCACCGAGGCGAGCACACTAACCACTCAGCCACCGAGGCGAGCACACTAACCACTCAGCCACCGAGGCGAGCACACTAACCACTCAGCCACCGAGGCGAGCACACTAAACACTCAGCCACCGAGGCGAGCACACTAACCACTCAGCCACCGAGGCGAGCACACTAACCACTCAGCCACCGAGGCGAGCACACTAACCACTCAGCCACCGAGGCGAGCACACTAACCACTCAGCCACCGAGGCGAGCACACTAACCACTCAGCCACCGAGGCGAGCACACTAACCACTCAGCCACCGAGGCGAGCACACTAACCACTCAGCCACCGAGGTGAGCACACTAACCACTCAGCCACCGAGGCGAGCACACTAACCACTCAACCACCGAGGCGAGCACATTAACCACTCTGCCACCGAGGCGAGCACACTAACCACTCATCCACCGAGGCTCTCATAGCCATATTGGTTAGCTATCCCGATGTTTGGTTTTGTCTTGTCGTCTTGTTGCATCGTTGTCTTGTTGTCTTGTCGTCTTGTTGCATCGTTGCACAGTTCTGGTTCCGGTTCAAAGTTGAGACGTTTATCTGTTCGCTCGCGATGTGCCGTGGTTGATCGGAGATGGGGACTTGTTAGGTCGCTTGTTAACAGAAGAAAGAAAGAAAGAAGTAAAGAAAGAAAGAAAGAAAGAAAGAAGAGTGAGCGAAAACAATAGAACATATGTTCTGTTTTCCAGTTAACTACAGAGAGAAATAGTGAACCGTTATTTTATCATTTCCAACTGATTAAAGACTGTGTGTTTTCTCTGTAATGTTTTCCAATTTACTAAAGACAGATAGAGAGAGAGAGACACAGAGAGAGAGAGAGTGACAGAGAGAGAGACAGAGAGAGAGTGACAGAGAGAGAGTGACAGAGAGAGAGCGTGACGTTCTGTTTTCCCTTTCATTGGATAGATAAAGAACCCTGATGTTCTGTTTTCCCTTTCATTAGATAAAGAGCCCTAAATTCATTAGATAAAATTGGATAGATAAAGAGTCCTGACGTTCTGTTTTCCCTTTTATTAGATAGATAAAGAGCCCTGACGTTCTGTTTTCCCTTTCATTAGATAGATAAAGAGCCCTGAGGTTCTGTTTTCCCTTTCATTGAATAGATAAAGAGTCCTGACGTTCTGTTTTCCCTTGCATTGGATAGATAAAGAGACCTGACGTTCTGTTTTCCCTTTCATTGGAAAGATAAAGAGCCCTCACTTTCTGTTTTCCCTTTCAATGGATAAATAAAGAGCCCTGACGTTCTGTTTTCCTTTTCATTGGATAGATAAGGAGTCCTGACGTTCTGTTTTCCCTTTCATTAGATAGATAAGGAGCCCTAACTTTCTGTTTTCCCTTTCATTAGATAAATAAAGAGCCCTGGCGTTCTGTTTTTCCTTTCATTATATAGATAAAGAGCCCTGTCGTTCTGTTTTCCCTTTCAATAGATAAAGAGCCCTGGCATCTGTTTTTCCTTTCATTATATAGATAAAGAGCCCTGTCGTTCTGTTTTCCCTTTCAATAGATAAAGAGCCCTGGCGTTCTGTTTTCCTTTCATTATATAGATAAAGAGCCATGTCGTTCTGTTTTCCTTTCATTAGATAAAGAGCCCTGGCGTTCTGTTTTCCCTTTCATTAGATAGTTAAAGAGTCCTGACGTTCTGTTTTCCCTTTCATTAGATAGATAAAGAGCCCTGACGTTCTGTTTTCCCTTTCATTAGATAAAGAGCCCTGACGTTCTGTTTTCCCTTTCATTAGATAGTTAAAGAGTCCTGACGTTCTGTTTTCCCTTTCATTAGATAGATAAAGAGCCCTGTCGTTCTGTTTTCCCTTTCAATAGATAAAGAGCCCTGGCGTTCTGTTTTTCCTTTCATTATATAGATAAAGAGCCCTGTCGTTCTGTTTTCCCTTTCAATAGATAAAGAGCCCTGGCGTTCTGTTTTTCCTTTCATTATATAGATAAAGAGCCATGTCGTTCTGTTTTCCCTTTCATTAGATAAAGAGCCCTGGCGTTCTGTTTTCCCTTTCATTAGATAGTTAAAGAGTCCTGACGTTCTGTTTTCCCTTTCATTAGATAGATAAAGAGCCCTGACGTTCTGTTTTCCCTTTCATTAGATAAAGAGCCCTGACGTTCTGTTTTCCCTTTCATTAGATAGTTAAAGAGTCCTGACGTTCTGTTTTCCCTTTCATTAGATAGATAAAGAGCCCTTACGTTCTGTTTTCCCTTTCATTAGATAGATCAAGATCCCTGACGTTCTGTTCTTCCTTTCATTAGATAGATAAACAGCCCTAACGTTCAGTGTTCCAACTGACAGAAGAGAGAGAGAGAGCCCTGGGGATCTGTTTTCCCTTTCATTGGATAGAGAGAGAGAGAGCTCAGACAGTCTGCTGACTAAACAGAGAGAGAAAGAGGGAGAGAGAGAGACAGTGCCTTGAATTTCTGTTTATCAGTTGAATGAATAGTGAGAGAGAAGGAAGGAGATCGAGAGAGAGAGAGAGAGAGAGTGAGAGAGAGAGTGAACGAGAGATAGTGAGAGAGATTGTCCTGACGTTCTGTTTTCCCTTTGAGCAGAGACAGACCCCGAGCACGTGATGAGGGCTGTAGGTCGCGAGTACTTCAAAGTCTGCCTGGCCGACTATGGGAAAGTGCTGCGGATGTTGGGCAGCAACCTGCTGGAGGTGTTCAGCAACATCGATGGCTTGCAGGACCAGGTGAGTAGCACAGTTATCTTTTCTTCCCTCCATTTTTCCGGTTGTCACAATATATTTCACCTGTTTCCTTCTTTGTGTGTATGCATAATCCGTTTTGTTTTGTTGTTGTGCCTGGCTCTCATTTAGTGCTTAGGGGCTGGATAGTGTAGAGGTAAGACGCCGGCTTCATGACTGAAATGACACGGGTTCAAAGCTCACCAGAAGCCATGGTGATTTTGAAAAAAAGAAAAGGAGAAATTAATCCGTGGTTTCTTTATGACGTCACCTCCCCTGATCTCTTGGTTAGTTAGATCCGATGTCTAGCCCTCTGGGATAACGCCCGTGTGCACTAGCGCACGTTAAAGATCCCTTAGCAGATACAATCGAGGAGAGTAGGCCAGAAATATAGCCGGTGCCCGGGCAAATTTGTCGGTAGAAACCTACCCACACGTGGATCCCAGGCCGTGCTATGGAGTTCGTGCACGTGGGCCATCATTCTACTCTCATTTTTGCGAGATTCTCGAGTGGGATATCGGAGCACCTATGGGTTGCTCCGGTGTGCAGTAATGATGATCCTAGCAGCAACAACAACAAGAACTCTCTACTCGTTCTCCCTCATTTATCTTATTAGAACTACAACAGCAAAAACAACAACAACAAAAACAAAAACAACAGAAACAACTACAACAAATACAACGACAAGAATTACAACAACAGTTACAACAACTACTACAACGACAAGAATTACAACAACAGTTACAACAACTACTACAACGACAAGAATTACAACAACAGTTACAACAACTACTACAACAAGAATTACAACAACAGTTACAACAACTACTACAACAACAAGAATTACAACAACAGTTACAACAACTACAACAACGACAAGAATTACAACAACAGTTACAACAACTACTACAACAAGAATTACAACAACAGTTACAACAACTACAACAACAAGAATTACAACAACAGTTACAACAACTACAACAACAAGAATTACAACAACAGTTACAACAACTACAACAACGACAAGAATTACAACAACAGTTACAACAACTACAACGACAAGAATTACAACAACAGTTACAACAACTACTACAAGAACAAGAATTACAACAACAGTTACAACAACTACAACAACGACAAGAATTACAACAACAGTTACAACAACTACATGTACTACAACAACAAGAATTACAACAACAGTTACAACAACTACAACAACGACAAGAATTACAACAACAGTTACAACAACTACAACAACGACAAGAATTACAACAACAGTTACAACAACTACAACAACGACAAGAATTACAACAACAATTACAACAACTACAACAACGACAAGAATTACAACAAGAATTACAACAACAGTTACAACAACTACTACAACAACAAGAATTACAACAACAGTTACAACAACTACTATAACAACAAGAATTACAACAACAGTTACAACAACTACTACAACAACAAGAATTACAACAACAGTTACAACAACTACAACAACGACAAGAATTACAACAACAGTTACAACAACTACAACAACGACAATAATTACAACAACAGTTACAACAACTACTACAACAACAAGAATTACAACAACAGTTACAACAACTACTACAACAACAAGAATTACTACAACAGTTACAACAACTACTACAACAACAAGAATTACAACAAGAATTACAACAAGAATTACAACAACAGTTACAACCACTACTACAACAACAAGAATTACAACAGCAACTACTACAACAAACCTACAACAACAATTACAACAACAATTACAATAACAACTACAACAACAATTACTTCAGGAACAACAATAACAACAACAAGAATTATAACATCTACAACAACAACAGCAGAAACAACAACATCAGGAACAACAGCAAAAATAACAACTACAACAACAAGAATTACAACAACAACTACAGCAACAACAACTGCAACTACAAAAACTACAACAACAACAACAACAAGAATTACAACTACATCTACAGCAGCAACAACAACAACAAGAATTACAACTACATCTACAACAACAGCAACAACAACAAGAATAATACAACAAGAACTGTTTCTTCGATCGCCCTCATCTATCTTGTTAAAAGTCCGACAATTATTAAACAGCGTGAACAGCACACAAGTTGGCAAATGTTGTCTTCTACACAGCTGTTTATTTTCATCACAAAATGCCATTTTAGTTCTGAAATGAAAATGTTTTCCCTCATTTTCGAAGGAAGATGTCCTGAACCTAGTACATTCCCCCTCGTCTTACAACTGATAGTTTACGGGAGTGGTTTCAGCTTGTACAAGTACCACACACACACAAAACGTAAGATCGTTTAGAAAAAAAAAAAATGTATGAATGAATGATATTTTAGTAGTTAATACTCGGTAGAAAAAAATACAAATTGGGAAATTTGAGAGTTTGAGGATCATCATCATCATCGAGTGCCATCACTGCAACGAAGGTTGGCTACCATGGAGCGTCATTCTGCTCTGTCTCTTGCTTTGATGGTGCAGGTTGTTATAGGCTGATTTGTCCATCTTTTTATGTTACTCGTCCATGTTAGTCTTGATCTGTCTCTGCCTCTTTTACCTTATATCTTCCCCTCCAAGATTACTTTTAGTAGGCTGTTGTGTCTTTTAACATGGCCCAAAAATCGCATTTGTCTTGTTTGAGTTTGCAGTTTCAGGATGCAGTATTTAATGTTTAACTCTTTCTGAACGGAAGGTTTGTATCAATGCTGTTGACAACATGTTTCTTTTCTGTTTTAAATATCAATTGCCATGTTTTGTGTTTACTTAACACGTAACATATTATATTAACGTCGTTAGCTGTAAATAGAAGGTTGTGATTTGTCATGATTATTCCAGGCAATTTAAGAAGGTAGTTTGCCATTCCTTTCCTTCTTGGCAGTGACTGTACTAGTCGGAGATCGCAGCCATTGTCTCTATACATGAGATCCTCTGCCTGCCATCGCGGTGTGGGGACCATAACCGGCACTACTTGTCGGCTGCTCCCACAACACCATCCACCACCTGCTCCAATGGCTTCACATAACCCTGATAGGGGGGGGGGGGGCTAAACGGGAGCTCCACCTTGCCCAGGGGTGTCCCGAAGACTAGCGCAGGAAAGGAGACGTCTTACTCCTCCTTTGGTAGGGCAGAACCCTACCCCGCTAAAAAGACCAATGAGGAAGTTCTCAAAGAGGCCAACACAAAAGGGAGCTCTTAAAAAACATCAGAAAGAAGCAATCAACCATTTTCGGGCACATCATGAGACGAGGAATGTTGGAATACTTGGTTACAACTGACAAAATAAAAGGAAAGAGAGATCGCGGACGACAAAAAGAGAAAATACTGGATAGCTTTTTGTCATGGCATGGAAAACAATCAACAACAGAACTGATACGATGCACTGTAGATAGAAGATTTTGGAGGGACATGATCGCCTACGCCAACCGGCAGGGTACATGATGATGATGAACATATTATATATGAATTTGTAGATTACTGAACACGGAATTTGGTGTCACTAATAGCAGGATGATACAAGACATGTGAAAGTAATACGGTTTCATAATGGTTGATACAAATCAAATTGACAGTGACGCACTCTGCGGCGAAATGTATTTTATGTGAACGAAATTTGCGTGACGTACAGAGCGTCGAAACGTATCTTCTTCTTCTACCTTTCAGCTCCCTGTGGAGCATAGGTCTTCAACAAACACTTTCAGCTCCCTGTGGAGCATAGGTCTTCAACAAACACTTTCAGCTCCCTATAGAGCATTGGTCTTCAACAAACACTTTCAGATCCCTGTGTAGTATAGGTCTTCAACAAACACTATCAGCTCCCTGTGGAGCATAGGTCTTCAACAAATACTTTCAGCTCTCTGTGGAGCATAGGTCTTCAACAAACACTTTTAACTCTATGTAGAGCATAGGTCTTCAATAAACACTTTCAGCTCCCTGTGGAGCATAGGTCTTCAACAAACACTTTCCAAGTCGTTTTGTTTCTTGCCATTCTTTTAAGATCATCCCATGTCTTCCCCATCATCTTCATCTCTGCTTTAGTCTGTGTTTTTCAAGAATTTCTTGGTCTTCCTCTTTGTCTTTTCCCCTGGGGATTCCAAAAAAGGACCTGTTGTGCAATACTCGCAGTTGGCTTACGTAGTGTGTGTCCTATCCAGCGCCATCGTCCTCGCTACATCTCATTACCCACTGGTATTTGACTGGTACATTTCACGTTGAAGCTTAGTGAAAAAGTTAATCTCAAATATTTTATAATTTAAAGATATAACTTCCTTCAATCACTCTGAATGTATAATGCAGAAGTGTGATTGAACAAATAAACTAAAATATCAGAGAGAAACAGCTGTGCAGGATATACTTTGATTCAAACAGAAGGCATGATTTGCTTGAGAACTCTTGAAGACACCTATGTCCTTCTCAACCGTCTCAATGTGTCCCCACAAACGAGTGCCCATGTGGACCTGGTGTCCAGGACCCAGATTATAGCCGTCAGCTGTGTTCAGCCCATAAGGAACCAGGTGTCTGGCCAGAGGGTGCTGTACTAAGGCAGAGACTATGGGACAGCCGTCACGACCTGGAGACAGCTCTCAGCTTTATCATGGAGACGGGACCTGGAGACATCTCTCAGCTTCATCATGGAGACAGGACCTGGAGACATCTCTCAGCTTCATCATGGAGACGGAACCTGGAGACATCTCTCAGCTTCATCATGGAGACGGGACCTGAAAACATCTCTCAGCTTCATCATGGAGACAGGACCTGGAGACATCTCTCAGCTTCATCATGGAGACGGAACCTGGAGACATCTCTCAGCTTCATCATGGAGACGGGACCTGAAAACATCTCTCAGCTTCATCATGGAGACGGGACCTGGAGACATCTCTCAGCTTCATCATGGAGACGGGACCTGAAAAACATCTCTCAGCTTCATCATGGAGACAGGACCTGGAGACATCTCTCAGCTTCATCATGGAGACAGGAGACATCTCTCAGCTTCATCATGGAGACGGGACCTGGAGACAGCTCTCAGCTTCATCATGGAGACAGGACCTGGAGACATCACTCAGCTTTATCATGGAGACGGGACCTGGAGACATCTCTCAGCTTCATCATGGAGACGAGACCTGGAGACAGCTCTCAGCTTTATCATGGGGACGGGACCTGGAGACAGCTCTCAGCTTTATCATGGGGACGGGACCTGGAGACATCTCTCAGCTTTATCATGGGGACGGGACGTGGAGACATCTCTCAGCTTTATCATGGGGACGGGACCTGGAGACATCTCTCAGCTTTATCATGGGGACGGGACCTGGAGACATCTCTCAGCTTTATCATGGGGACGGGACCTGGAGACATCTCTCAGCTTTATCATGGGGACGGGACCTGGAGACATCTCTCAGCATCATCATGGAGACGGGACCTGGAGACATCTCTCAGCATCATCATGGGGACGGGACCTGGAGACATCTCTCAGCTTTATCATGGGGACGGGACGTGGAGACATCTCTCAGCTTTATCATGGAGACGGGACCTGGAGACATCTCTCAGCTTTATCATGGGGACGGGACCTGGAGACATCTCTCAGCTTTATCATGGGGACGGGACCTGGAGACATCTCTCAGCTTTATCATGGGGACGGGACGTGGAGACATCTCTCAGCTTTATCATGGAGACGGGACCTGGAGACATCTCTCAGCTTTATCATGGGGACGGGACCTGGAGACATCTCTCAGCTTTATCATGGGGACGGGACCTGGAGACATCTCTCAGCTTTATCATGGGGACGGGACGTGGAGACATCTCTCAGCTTTATCATGGGGACGGGACGTGGAGACATCTCTCAGCTTCATCATGGGGACGGGACGTGGAGACATCTCTCAGCTTTATCATGGGGACGGGACCTGGAGACATCTCTCAGCTTTATCATGGGGACGGGACCTGGAGACATCTCTCAGCTTTATCATGGGGACGGGACCTGGAGACATCTCTCAGCTTTATCATGGGGACGGGACCTGGAGACATCTCTCAGCATCATCATGGAGACGGGACCTGGAGACATCTCTCAGCATCATCATGGGGACGGGACCTGGAGACATCTCTCAGCATCATCATGGGGACGGGACCTGGAGACATCTCTCAGCATCATCATGGGGACGGGACCTGGAGACATATCTCAGCTTCATCATGGGGACGGGACCTGGAGACATATCTCAGCTTCATCATGGGGACGGGACCTGGAGACAACTGTCAGTTTCATCATGGAGACGAGACTGCGGATCTGATCTCATGAACCACAGACCAGATTGAAGGTCTCTCCTATTATGACAGAGTAGGGGCAACTGTTCCATCAATTAAAAAAAAACGGCCCTAATGTCTACCGACGGAAAACGCCAAGCCAGTAAACACCGCATTCAAAGCTCTAAATACAGAGAGTCCCCTGGAAAACTGACCACGGCTGCCAAGCAGTTACCACCGGAGAAGGAAACCACGGGCAGGGTGGGCCCAACATCCCCTGGCCGGCATCCGCCCTACGAGAAGGAAAACTCCTAGGTCAAACAAGATCCAGACTACGACAGAGTGTGTCAGCCACGGCGCAGGTTTAGGGGAAAAATCAGAACACACAAACGTATACAAGTACTGACAATGTGATCAGCTCATCGTGTGTCATGATGTTGTCCCTACCCCTCCATATACAAGTACTGACCATGTGACCAGCTTATCGTGTGTCATGATGTTGTCCCTACCCCTCCATATACAAGTACTGACCATGTGACCAGCTCATCATGTCTCATGATGTTGTCCTTACCCCTCCATATACGAGTACTGACCATGTGACCAGCTCATCGTGTCTCATGATGTTGTCCTTACCCCTCCATCATGAAACAGACAAAGAATGAAGCCCGCATGATCACAAGACTTGAACGCTGAATAATAAAAATAACAATCAGAAGAAGGAGGAGGTGGAGGTGGAGGGGAAAGAGAGAGGGAGAAGACAAAGAAGTCGATAGAAGTTCGTCTTTTCTCCTTCGACGCTTCATGGTAACAGCAGACGGATAGAAGAAAGGTCAATAAAAACAGTTGAATGTTTGCTCTCTAATGTAATGCACTCGGAGAAATAAAATAGCACAATATTCTGATGTGAAAACTAAAAAAGCTCTGCTAAACGGTTGTGTATTGCACGCTGTCAACTATTCTACTGGAATAATAGTAAAATATAACAAAGCTAATAAATAATTGCAAGAAAAATATGGAAAAGAGTGAGGGAGAACTGTAGAGATGTGATGGAGACAAGGAACAAAGAACAAAGAACAAAAAAGAATATTACGTCATGCGGAGGCTATATAAGAACTGGCATTGACAATATCTTTTAAGTCCATATCCAGGGGAAGTAATCAAACTATAAGGGGAAATAACTGTCATGGCCGGCCAGGAAGTGATAAAAATAGATGGACACGTGGGACGGGAAATGACATATTAGAGATTGATAGAGGGAAAAAAACGAGGGTTGGATGAGGGTCGCGAGTGAGGGCGTGAAATGGTGTTAAGGGAGATAGGATGAGGTGGGAAAGTGAGGGAGGAGGTTTGGAGATTTGTACATTCAGGGGAATTTAGAGGAATGTTAGGAGTAGCACGGTCTTCTTATTCTACCTTTTAAGCTCCCAGTGTAGCAGAGGTCTTCAACAAACACTTTCCAAGTCGTTCTTTGACATTCTTTTAAGATCATTCCATGTCTTCCCCATCATTTTCATCTCTGCTTCTATCTGTCTTCTCCAAGAATTCCTTGGTCTTCCTCTTTGTCTTTTCCCTTGGGGATTCCAAAAAGGGCCTGTTGTGTAATACTCTCAGTTGGCTTCCGTAGTGTGTGTCCTATCCAGCACCATCGTCTTTGCTGTATCTCTTTATCCACTGGTGTTTGACTGGTACATTTCCCTAATTCTATGTTATTGATTTTGTCCTGCCTTTTCCATCCTTTTATCCTGCGTAAGCATCCATTAATGAAAGTCTGTATCTTCGTGATTGTCAATTTTGTTGTTCTCCATGTTTCACAGCCATATAATAGGACCGACTTAACATTTGAGTTGAACATTTTTATTTTTGTATTTAGCCTAATTTCTTTGGATTTCCATATGTTTCCCAGTGCAATGAAAGCTCCTCTTGCTTTTGATATCCTTATTTTGGTATCATTTTCTGTTCCTCCCTCTTTATCTATATTACTGCCCAGATATATGTTAGATTGTACGTCTAGTAGAGGTATTTCTCCTAGTTTTATTTGGTTATTGCCAACTGTATTAATTCTCATAATGTTGGTCTTATCTACATTAATCTTCAGTCCTAGCTGTTGTGATCTCTCATCAAATATGTTCATTTTATCCTGTATCTGTTGATGGCTGTGTGATAGGAGAGCTATGTCATCAGCAAAGTCTAAATCATCAAGTTATATGGTCAGTGACCACTGGATTCCATTTCTTTTATTTTGATTTATTTTCATAATCCAATCTATGGCCAGTAGAAAGAGAAATGGGGACAGAAGGCATCCCGGCCTTACTCCTGTTCTTATTTCAAATGCTTTTGTAATCTGTCCTTCATGCACCACACTACATTTCGCTCCTTCATACATTGCATGACTGACAGAGGCTACTATAGTCAAGTATTGGTAAACAAAAATGGAGAATATACAAAGATTGTGGACAAACTATCATTTCTACTGTTACAACAGCATCCAAGGGAGATAAGTGATCCTGATGACAGGTAATTCCGATTTGTGAACTGAGATAAGAGATTTCCTTTCCGTGCTGAGTAAAAGTCTGTTTGTGTTCTTAATAATGTAGCCTCACTCTGTGTGCCATGTACTATACGTCTACTTTTTGAACAAAGTAGTCTATCACACATCTTTGTACCATGTACTATACGTCTAGTTTTTGAACAAAGTACTCTATCACACATCTTTGTACCATGTACACACTTCGTTTTGAGGTCAGGTACAAAGTAAACAAAGATGTGGCCAAAAAACAAACCGCGACATCAGGAGATTCAACAAAAACTATGCCGGAGATAAACACAAATTCCAAAGAATCCACACGTTAATTTTCCTCAAACAATTTCGGCCGATTAAATATTTACTTTTCACATGATATTCTGGCCGACAGTTGTTCATAAATCTGGCACAGGTTTTATTTAAAACATGGCTGCCCGTTGTTGCTAGGCAACACAAAGTAGCGCTTCCCTTTTCAAAATATGACAAATGTTTGTAGTTAGGGCCAATTAATGGAGATAAAAAGACGATGTTTTAATGAAATCAGGCTTTCCATTGGTCACAAATGAGTTGCAGCGAGGTTTGATGGTCGCTGCGGGATTATTTGGTTTCCAGTGCTATGCCTCGAGCTTGTGATTCATTTGGAATCTGTTTTATTTTTGGTTTAAATTTGCTGAGGTAAATACGTTTGCATCCTTTTAATTTCTCGTCATCTTTTTTTTCTTCTTCGTCTTCTTCATGTGTTCGTCACCATTATTATCGTCAGTGACATCATCATACTCATCATGGTCAAAGTTGGTTATTTATTTTGCTGCTTGACTCTTCATTCATTTTTATTCTTGTTTTTTTTTCCCTTTCTTTCATCCTTTTTCCGTCGATTCTTGTTTACACTTTGTTTCTTTCTTTCCTCTTAATTGTTGTACTTCCCTCTCTCATTCTATCTTACGCTTTTTCTTCCTTTCCTTCGTTCTTTCTTACTCTTTTTTTCATTCCTTTTTTGATTCCGTATTTCGTTCTTTGTTTTCTTACTTTCTTTCTGTATTTTTTGTTTCTCTTTTTTTTTTAGTGATTCGTTGTTATTGTATTTACTTCCTTCCTTCCTTCCGTCCTTCCCTTCTGTTTTTCTACTTTTTTCTTCCTTCATCCATTTTTTGTTCGTTCTTACCTTTCCTTCGGTCTTTCTTTCTATCGTTGTTCTTTCTTTCTTTTCCTTTCATCCATATTTTACTTTCTATCTCTCTTTTATACCACCCCCTGTATCCCGTCCATATTAGACGCTAATTAACGTCTCTGAGCATAAAGTCGTCCTGTACGACTGTAACAAGAATCACCGCCACGTTTACGACCTGTAAATAGTGCACGCTCCACGTAATGTGTCGCCACGGTAGCTGTGTGGATAGCGTGTTTGCTATTGACCAGAACGGGCGGGCGGTCTGTTTCCAGAAATGACACGTTTTTAAAATGACAAATTGTAACTTTATCCAACAGTTGAAAATGGGTACCAGGTATTTTTGTGAAAATAAAGCGGCTTGGAGTTATACTGACCACATGACATAACGATTATTTCCTTCTTATTATTATTTTTTTTCTTCTTTTCTCTTAATCTTCTTCTTCCTTCCAGCTCCCTGTGGAGCATAGGTCTTCAACAAACACTTGCCAAGTCGTTCTGTTTCTTGCCATTCTTTTAAGTTCAATCCATGTCTTCCCCATCATCTTCATCTCTGCTTCCATCTGTCTTCTCCAGTAATATTTTGGTCTTTCTCTAATACTCTCAGTTGGCATCCGCAGTGTGTGTCCTTTCCAGCGCCATCATCTTCGCTGTTTGTTCTGGCAAGTGGGCATGACACGGTCCGGAGATAAATAATAATAAATGAATATTATGGAGGGGAACTTCCGAGGCGATAGATCAGTAAATCAATTCAGGGGAAGAGTGGTATGTTTACAACACTCGGAAAAGAATTCACAAATAATCAACAACAGAAAAAAAAACAATAGATGGTCTCTTTTGTAAAGATATGAAAGATCTCTATCGTCTATTGATCCGTACATTAAGATACAAAAGAGCCATATCTTCTATTGATCCGTACATTAAGATAAAAAGAGCCATATCGTCTATTGATCCGTACATTAAGATAAAAAAGAGCCATATCGTCTATTGATCCGTACCTTAAGATACAAAAGAGCCATATCGTCTATTGATCCGTACATTAAGATAAAAAAGAGCCATATCTTCTATTGATCCGTACATTAAGATACAAAAGAGCCATATCGTCTATTGATCCGTACACGGAGATAAAAAAGAGCCATATCTTCTATAGATCCGTACATTAAGATACAAAAGAGCCATATCGTCTATTTATCCGTACATTAAGATACGAAAGAGCCATATCGTCTATTGATCCACACATCGAGACACAGAAGAGCCATATCGTCTATTGATCCGTACATTAACATACAAAAGAGCCATATCGTCTACTGATCCGTACATTAAGATACAAAAGAGCCATATCGTCTATTGATCCGTACCTTAAGATACAAAAGAGCCATATCGCCTATAGATCCGTACATTAAAATACAAAAGAGCCATATCGTCTATTGATCCATACCTTAAGATACAAAAGAGCCATATCGTCTATTGATCCGTACCTTAAGATACAAAAGAGCCATATCGTCTATTGATCCGTAAATTAAGATAAAAAAGAGCCATATCTTCTATTGATCCGTACATTAAGATACAAAAGAGCCATATCGTCTATTGATCCACACATCGAGAGACAGAAGAGCCGTATCGTCTATAGATCCACACATCGAGAGACAGAAGAGCCATATCGTCTATTGATCCACACATCGAGAGACAAAAGAGCCATATCGTCTATTGATCCACACATCGAGAGACAGAAGAGCCATATCGTCTATAGATCCACACATCGAGAGACAGAAGAGCCGTATCGTCTATAGATCCACACATCGAGAGACAGAAGAGCTATATCGTCTATAGATCCACACATCGAGAGACAGAAGAGCCATATCGTCTATAGATCCACACATCGAGAGACAGAAGAGCCATATCGTCTATAGATCCACACATCGAGAGACAAAAGAGCCATATCGTCTATAGATCCACACATCGAGAGACAGAAGAGCCATATCGTCTATAGATCCACACATCGAGAGACAGAAGAGCCGTATCGTCTATAGATCCACACATCGAGAGACAGAAGAGCCGTATCGGCTATAGATCCACACATCGAGAGACAGAAGAGCCGTATCGTCTTTAGATCCACACATCGAGAGACAGAAGAGCCATATCGTCTATAGATCCACACATCGAGAGACAGAAGAGCCATATCGTCTATAGATCCACACATCGAGAGACAGAAGAGCCATATCGTCTATAGATCCACACATCGAGAGACAGAAGAGCCATATCGTCTATAGATCCACACATCGAGAGACAGAAGAGCCATATCATCTATAGATCCACACATCGAGAGACAGAAGAGCCGTATCAGCCAAAGAAGGACTCAATATTGATCTGTTTAACACTGTCATTGAATTAGCAAGGAGACACTTTATCAAACAGGAAGGCGGACGAGTTAAGTGTCGTGTTGGCGGCTGGCGAGACACAGCTTCCTAGACATTCTATAGGGCACTTACTTCAAACCGTGTTTTGATGGTAAAGAAAAAATAAATCGAAGAGAGGAAAGAAGAACATTATATAAAACGAGATAGAGTAAGGAGAAAGTTAAGTTTTCATGTAAATTGGCGAGGGGGCAGAGATACATTTGATTCCATTGGAAATAGTTTGATGATCGTTTGTTGAGATCCACCGGATGTTGTTTGTTAACACGTGTTGGGAGAAACGCGATTACCACAATGGCGGACACGCTTTAATTGTTGATATAGAAGACACAGTTTTTCTTTACTGATAGAAAGGTCATTTTTTTCAACTGTTGATATAGAAGACACAGTTTTTCTTTACTGATAGAAAGGACATTTTTCAACTGTTGATATAGAACACACAGTTTTTCTTTACTGATATAGAAAGGACATTTTTCAACTGTTGATATAGAAGACACAGTTTTTCTTTACTGATATAGAAAGGACATTTTTCAACTGTTGATATAGAAGACACAGTTTTTCTTTACTGATAGAAAGGACATTTTTCAACTGTTGATATAGAAGACACAGTTTTTCTTTACTGATAGAAAGGCCATTTTTCAACTGTTGATATAGAAGACACAGTGTTGGTGTTGATAGAGAGAGCGCAGTGATGATGACCCGCAAACAACTCGTAGTAGTAGTATTGGTAGTAGTGGTAGTAGTGGTGGTAGTAGTGGTGGTAGTAGTGGTGGTAGTAGTGGTAGTAGTGGTGGTAGTAGTGGTGGTAGTAGTGATGGTAGTAGTGGTGGTAGTAGTGGTGGTAGTAGTGGTGGTAGTGGTGGTGGTAGTGGTGGTAGTAGTGGTGGTAGTAGTGGTGGTAGTAGTGGTGGTAGTAGTGGTGGTAGTAGTGGTAGTAGTGGTGGTAGTAGTGGTGGTAGTAGTGGTGGTAGTAGTGGTGGTAGTAGTGGTAGTAGTGGTGGTAGTAGTGGTGGTAGTAGTGGTGGTAGTAGTGGTAGTAGTGGTGATAGTAGTGGTGGTAGTAGTGGTAGTGGTGGTGGTAGTAGTGGTGGTAGTAGTGGTAGTAGTGGTGGTAGTAGTGGTAGTAGTGGTAGTAGTGGTGGTAGTAGTAGTGGTAGTAGTGGTAGTAGTGGTGGTAGTAGTGGTGGTAGTAGTGGTAGTAGTGGTAGGTGTAGAAGTAGTTGTATAAGTAGTAGTAGTAGTAGTTGTTGTTGTAAAAGTAGTAGAAGTAGTAGTAGTTGTTGTTGTGGAAGTAGTAGAAGTAGTAGTCTTGGTAGTAGTAGTGGCGGTAGTAGTAGCAGTAGTAGAAGTGGTGGTAGTAGTAGTAGTAGTAGTAGTAGTGGTAGTAGTAGTAGTGGTAATAATGGTAATAGTAGTAGCAGTAACAGCAGTAGTAGTAGTAGTGGTAGTAGTAGCAGTAGTAGAAGTGGTGGTAGTAGTAGTAGTGGTAGTAGTAGTAGTAGTGGTAATAATGGTAATAGTAGTAGCAGTAACAGCAGTAGTAGTAGTAGTGGTGGTAGTAGTAGTAGTGGTAGTAGTAGTAGTAGTACCGTAGTAGTAGTAGTAGTAGTAGTAGTGGTAATAATAGTAGTAGTAGAAGTAGTAGTAGTGGTGGTAGTAGTAGTAGTGATAGTGGTTGTAGTAATGGTGGTAGTAGTAGTAGTAGTAGTGGCAGTGGTAGTTGTAGTAGTAGTAGTAGTGGTAGTAGTAGTAGTGGTAGTAGTAGTAGTGGTAGTAGTAGTGGTAGTAGTAGTAGTGATAGTAGTATTAGTGGTAGTAGTAGTAGTGGTAGTAGTAGTGGTAGTAGTAGTAGTAGGGGGAGTAGTGGTAGTAGTAGTAGTCGTAGTGGTAGTAGTAGTAGTGGTAGTAGCAGTGGTAGTTGTAGTAGTAGTAGTAGTGGTAGTAGTAGTAGTGGTAGTAGTAGTAGTAGTAGTAGTAGTGGTAGTAGTAGTAGTGGTAGTAGTAGTAGTGGTAGTAGCAGTGGTAGTTGTAGTAGTAGTAGTAGTGGTAGTAGTAGTAGTGGTAGTAGTAGTAGTAGTAGTAGTGGTAGTAGTAGTAGTGGTAGTAGCAGTGGTAGTTGTAGTAGTAGTAGTAGTGTGGTAGTAGTAGTAGTAGTAGTAGTAGTAGTGGTAGTAGTAGTAGTGGCAGTAGTGGTAGTAGTAACAGCAGTAGTAGTGTCTCAGTCAGTCATATTTAACTACTGATTCTGCAGCGCCCTATTAAATGTTATTTTTTCTTTCCTTTCTCCATATATTCCCTTCTTCTATGAATCTGTCTGCTTCTTGTTTCAGTTGGACCTTTAGAGTGTGTTTCCAAAGATTATGGTCTGCAGCTATGTCTTCCCAGGCTGCAGGGTTTATGTTCAGAGTCTTCATGTCACGTTTACATGCGCCCTTAAATCGGGTCTTGGGCGCCTCCTAGTTCTTCTGCCATCTGCTAGTTGTCCATAAAGTATATCTTTTGGTATACAGCCATCTTTCACGCTGTGACCGTGGTCTTCATCGGGCACAAAAACAGCATATATTAAAATAAATCAAGAAATCTAAATTTAAAAACCAAACACTGATTTGAAAAAATGGCGGAAGGAAACGGTGGCCATTATATACACATAGGTTTTGGTTATATTACGTGTGTCTTCTCTGAAGCTCTAACCGCGGTCCCGCATCATTTTAAATTGTTGGTATGTTTGATGTACAGGTCCACACAAAAAGGGAGCTCATAAAAAAAAAAAACCATCAGAAACAAACAATCAACATTTTTCGGGCACATCATGAAAAGAGGAATGTTGGGATACTTGATTATAAATGTCAAAATAATAGGAAAGAGAGATCGCGGACGACAAAGAAAGAAAATACTGGATAGCTTGGTGTCATGGCATGGAAAACAGTCAACAACAGAACTGATACGATGCACTGTAGATATACGATTGTGGAAGGACATGATCGCCTATGCCAACCGGTGTGCCACATAATGATGATGGTATTTAATGTTTGTGCTTTTCTCAATTACCAAACATGTTTGTATATATGTTATAGGTGAAGGCTTACCCACGCTTCTTAGGACAGCATCCTCCATCTTTCCGATGTGAATGGAAGAACGAGAAACTCAACCTTCACTTCTACTCCATGAGACATTTAATACTCACCTTCTTTGCTGGGATCGTTGAAGGGGTCTCAAAACATCTCTTCAACTCGGAGCTACAAACGGACATTTCTCCCAACCGAGACCCAAACTCACCACATCACATCTTCTTCATCTCAAGCATCGGCAACAACAACGACAAAACCACTCACCTCCTCTCCCCGAACTCTGTCAACATGTCCTCCAATCCATACGACTCCAAAATCGGGGTTTCGACCTTCTGTGATTCGTTCCCATTCCACGTGGTGTGTGATGAGAACTTGAACATTATACAGCTCGGGTCAGCGCTGGCCAAAATGATTCTTCCAAACGTTTCAACTACAGGGGTCCATTTCCCGACTTATTTTGATGTTTTGAGACCCACTGTAAAAATAAACCTTTCCTCCATCTTGTCCAGGGTTAATTCAAGCTTCATAGTCCGGACCAAAGGTTTATCCAACAACAGACTCTCGGAGGTAAGTCTGTTGAATAAACCTTCTTATGTTATATGCGTATTTATGTGCTGTCTTTTATGTCTTTCGTGATTTCTATTATTGTGGCGATTCATGATTGTACAAAAATTACGACGGTGGTTTTCTGTTGCCAGCCGTCGCCAGCAGGCCCGGTACTTGATGATGATGATTTTATGTCTTTGTTTTCATACCGCTGTTTTTATATCTATGGTTTATGTCTATGTTTTAATGTCTGTTTTATGTCAGTTTTTACCTACGATTTATATCTATGTTTAATAATTCTTGTTTTTATGTCCATGTTTTATGTCTGTTTTTTATGTCTGTTTTATCTCCCTGTTTTATGTGTTTTTAACTATAATTTATGTCTATGTTTTGTTGTCTTATGTCTATGTTTTATGTCTGTTTTTAATGTCTGTTTTATCTCCATGTTTTATGTCTGTTTTTAACTACAACTTATATTTTGTTGCCTTATGTCTATGGTTTATGTCTATGTTGTATGTTATGTGTTAATTTCAATGGTTAATGTTAATGTTTTTAATTTCCGTTTTCCTAATCTCTGTGTTTCTGTGTCTATATTTTTGTGTCTGTGTCTCTAGGACTATGTTTTATGCCTTGGTTTTATGTCTATAGTCATTGTCTATGTTTTTAAATCTATGTTTTATATTCATGTTTCTATCATCATCATCATCGTGTGCCTTCTCCGCAACGAAGGTTGGCTACCATGGATCGCCATTCTACTCTGTTTCTTGCTTTGATGGTGCAGGCTGTCATAGGTTGACTTGTCCATCTTTTGATGTTACTCGTCCATGTTAGTCTTGGTCTGCCTCTGCCTCTTTTACCTTGTATTTTCCCTTCCAATATTACTTTTAGTAGGCTGTTGTGTCTTTTAACATGCCCCAAAAAATCCATTTGTCATTTTCTAATTGTGTTTAGTAGTTGTCTTTTTATATTTAGTTGTTTTAAGACTTCATCGTTTGTTTTCTTTTCTTTCCATCCAATTTTACCTATTCTTCTATAAATCCACATTTCAAAGGCTTCAATTCTCTGTTCTGTTTTGTTGTCTAATGTCCATGTTTCTGCACCATACAAGAATATTGAGAATATGTAACATTTTGCCATTCTTAGTCATGTTTCTATGCACATGTTTTTTATGCCTATGATTTATACCTATTTTTAAAATATATTTTTTATGTCTATGTTTTTATGTATTTGTTTTATGTCTATGTTTTTATGCCAATGGTTTATGTTTATAAATTGTTGTATATGTTTTCATGTCTATGGCTTATTTCTATGTTTTATGGACATGTTTTTAAGTCTATGTCTTATGTCTATGCTTTTATGTCTATGATCTTATTTCTGTGTGTTTCTATGCCTATATGCACTTCCCCTTTCGGTCACCTACCAAGAGTCGTTCACTTCACGCGACCCTTTTGAGATAGACGAGTACATGCTTTTTATTGTGTGTGTTTTGTGTTAATGTTTGTTGTTTTGTACCTGATGAAAACTTTTGCCGAAACACTGTAGTTGGTCTTTTCTTTCTCTCTCTCTCGTCTCTCTCTCTCTCTCTCTCTCTCTCTCTCTCTCTCTCTCTCTCTCTCTCTTTAGCTTGGCTGCTTAAGACCATTTTATGTTTATTTTATAGATGTCTTTATGATTAGGTTTTCTGTCTATGTTTAAATGTTCATGCTTTTATGTCAATATTATGTTACTTTTAATGTCTGTTTTTATGTCTGTTTTATGCCTTTGTTGTTATGTTTATGTTTTTCTCTACTTCATGTACTTGTCTACTACCTGTCTGTCGGGGCTCTGTCTGTCAGTCTCTCTGTACCTGTCTGTTTGTCCCTTATCTGTCAGCCTCTCTATACCTGTCTGCTCTGTTTGTGAGCCTCTCTATACCTGTCTGTTGGGGTTCTGTATGTCAGTCTCTCTATACCAGTCTGTATTCTGTCTGTTAGCTTCTCTATATCTGTCTGTGCTCAGTCTGTCAGCTTCTCTATACCAGTCTGTGCTCTGTCTGTCAGCTTCTCTATACCTGTCTGTGCTCAGTCTGTCAGCTTCTCTATACCTGTCTGTGCTCAGTCTGTCAGTATCTCTATATATGTCTGTGCTCTGCCTGTCAGCCTCTCTATACTTGTCTGTGCTCTGTTGTCAGTCACACTACACCTGTCTGTACCCTATCCGTAAGCCTCTCTATACCTTTCTGTGCTCAGCCTGTCAGCCTCTCTATACTTGTCTGTGTTCTGTTGTCAGCCACACTACACCTGTCTGTGCCCTATCTGTCAGCCTCTCTATACTTGTCTGTGTTCTGTTGTCAGCCACACTACACCTGTCTGTGCCCTATCTGTCAGCCTCTCTATACCTGTCTGTGCTCTGTTGTCAGCCACACTACACCTGTCTGTGCCCTATCTGTCAGCCTCTCTATACCTGTCTGTGCCCTATCTGCCAGCCTCTCTATACCTGTCTATGCTCAGCCTGTCAGCCTCTCTATACCTGTCTGTGCTCTGTTGTCAACCTCACTACACCTGTCTGTGCCCTATCTGTCTATATTTTTGTCTCCATGTTTATGTTTGTTTCTTGGTGTCTGTCAGTGTGTGTCTGTATTTATCTCTCTATATTTGTTCATGTCTGTCTATACCTCTTCTTATCCATCTTTCTATCTTCATTTCCCATTCAGCGCCTAGGAGAGAAATAGTTTCAGGTCTTTTGCTATTCTGTTAACCTCTCCTACTGTTATGTTTCCTAGTGTTTCTAATATTCCATAAATTCATCTTTTTCTTGTTCGGCCCTTGAGTCTAGTGTTCTCTCAACATTTATTGAAAGCTCATTGTATTGTACATTTTTCCATGTGTCTGCGCAATTAATTCGGTGCACTTATTTTTTAGAAGAAAAAAAAGCCAATAAAATGCAGCTTCTACGCCTTTAGAACTTGATAATTGTACATAAGCCCATAAAGAAACCCAGACAAATAACATACACAGACAGAGACACAATATGTGAGAGACTTCAAGCCCAACTCCAGCTGGCACAAAGTGGATTAATCACTGCCTGTGGGCCCTCGCACTCAGCTCGTACATTGCGCTCAAATCTTCCCGTAATACCAGAAAGGAGATCAGAACGCTATTGGACATTGTACGAGCATACTGACGAGTGTCTTTATATAAAGATAAAAGATATTTTAAAAATTAGGTTATTAAGTGATTCATTGACAGTCAATGAACATGAAAAAAAAAAGTAAAGTACTCCCGTCACGCCAAATGGGGTATAGGGAATATGGTGTTAGTGACCATACATTTTACAGAACTTCGGCACATGATTTTTGGGGTAATGTGGTCGGTATTACGCCCGTGCAGCTTTACTTTCCCAGAAAAAAAAATCCGGTACCCATTTAAGGCTGGGTGAACCGGAAGCCGTCATTTGAGATCGAACCCTACCTCTTCAATGAACATGAGTCTTGTTACATTTCCGGCCAGGAGAAAAGAGGACCTGAAATTGTGTACCTGATGTTTTCATTGTTTCTTGTGCCACAATAATGTCCTAGTATTATATGTCAAAAAGCGTCGTAGGGAGCTTCACCTTTCTATTCGTGGTCAAGTGTATCGTACTGGTTGTTGTTGGCTCTTGAGAGTGGGAAACAGATAAAAAGGTAAGAAAAAAGGGGGAAAAATAAAGAGAGAAAGGAAGAAAGATAAAAAGAAAGGAAGAAAGAAAGAAGAAAAAAGAAGGAAGGAAATAGCGAAGTAAGGAATAAGAAAAAAAATGAAAGCTAGAAGAATGGAAGGAAATAATAAGAAGGAACAACAGAAAGAAAAAAATAAACCAAACAAACAACACACAAGTAGAAATGAAAGAAAGAAAGGAATGGTGAAATGAAGAAGAAAGGAAGAAAGGAAGGATGGAAGGAAGGATTTCACACTGATACTACGTAACCTGTGTCCCAATGTCGAATAATGTTCTCAAAGAAGTTCTGTTCTACTTGATATATTTCTATGTTCTTGCTCGTGTTCTCTATCATATTTTAAACTCTTACCGTCGAGGGGTGTTCTTGAAAGTGTTGTGTGGTTCAACCCTCACACATGGTTCTTTGTATCGCATGTCACGTATGGTTCTTTGTATCGTCTCTCACACATTGTTCTTTATATCGCCTCTCACATATGGTTCTTTATATCGCCTCTCACATATGGTACTTTGTATCGCCTCTCACATATAGTTTTCTGTATCGCCTCTCACATATGGTTATTTGTATCGCCTCTCACATATAGTTTTTTGTATCGACTCTCATATATGGTTCTTTGTATCGCCTCCCACATATAGTTTTCAACATCGACTCTCATATATGGTTCTTTGTATTGCCTCCCACATATAGTTTTCTACATCGACTCTCATATATGGTTCTTTGTATCGCCCCCCACATATAGTTTTCTACATCGACTCTCATATATGGTTCTTTGTATCGTCTCTCACATATGGTTCTTTGTATCGCCTCTCACATATGGTTCTTTGTATCGTCTCTCACATATGGTTCTTTGTATCGTCTCTCACATATGGTTCTTTGTATCGCCTCTCACATATGGTTCTTTGTATCGCCTCTCACATATTGTTCTTTGTATCGCCTCTCTCATATAGTTTTCTATATCGACTCTCATATATGGTTCTTTGTATCGCCTTTCACATATGGTTCTTTATATCGCCTCTCTCATATAGTTTTCTATATCGACTCTCATATATGGTTCTTTGTATCCCCTTTCACATATAGTTTTCTATATCAACTCTCACATATGGTTCTTTTTATCGCCTCTCACATATAGTTTTCTATATCGCCTCTCACATATAGTTTTCTATATCGCCTCTCACATATAGTTTTCCATATCGCCTCTCACATATAGTTTTCTATATCGCCTCTCACATATGGTTCTTTGTATCGCCTCTCATATATGGTTCTTTGTATCGCCTCGCACATATGGTTCTTTGTATCGCCTCTCATATATGATTCTTTGTATCGCCTCTCATATATGGTTCTTTGTATCGCCTCTCACATATAGTTTTCTATTTCGCCTCTCACATATGGTTCTTTGTATCGCCTCTCACATATGGTTCTTTGTATCGCCTCTCACATATAGTTTTCTGTATCGCTTCTCACATAGGATTCTTTGTATCGCCTTTCATATATGGTTCTTTGTATCGCCTCTCACATATGGTTTTTTGTATCGCATCTCACATATAGTTTCCTACATCGCCTCTCACATATGGTTCTTTGTATCGCTTCTCACATATGGTTCTTTGTATCGCCTCTCACATATAGTTTTCTATATCGCCTCTCATATATGGTTCTTTGTATCGCCTCTCACATATGGTTCTTTGTATCGCCTCTCACATATAGTTTTCTATATCGCCTCTCACATATAGTTTTCTATATCGCCTCTCACATATAATTTTCTATATCGCCTCTCACATATAGTTTTCTATATCGCCTCTCACATATAGTTTTCTATATCGCCTCTCACATATAGTTTTATATATATCGCCTCTCATTTATGGTTCTTTGTATCGCCTCTAACATATGGTTCTTTGTATCGCCTCTCATATATGGTTCTTTGTATCGCCTCTCACATACAGTTTTCTATATCGCCTCTCACATATGGTTTATTTTATCTCCTCTCACACATTGTTCTTTGTATCACCTCTCACATATGGTTCTTTGTATCGCCTCTCATATATAGTTCTTTGTATCGCCCCCACATATAGTTTTCTACATCGACTCTCATATATGGTTCTTTGTATCGCCTCCCACATATAGTTTTCTACATCGACTCTCATATATGGTTCTTTGTATCGTCTCTCACATATGGTTCTTTGTATCGCCTCTCACATGTGGTTTGTTTGTATCGTCTCTCACATATGGTTCTTTGTATCGCCTCTCACATATGGTTCTTTGTATCGCCTCTCATATATGGTTCTTTGTATCGCCTCTCACATATGGTTCTTTGTATCGTCTCTCACATATGGTTCTTTGTATCGTCTCTCACATATGGTTCTTTGTATCGCCTTTCACATATGGTTCTTTGTATCGCCTCTCACATATTGTTCTTTGTATCGCCCTTCTCATATAGTTTTCTATATCGACTCTCATACATGGTTCTTTGTATCCCCTTTCACATATAGTTTTCTATATCAACTCTCACATATGGTTCTTTTTATCGCCTCTCACATATAGTTTTCTATATCGCATCTCACATATAGTTTTCTATATCGCCTCTCACATATAGTTTTCCATATCGCCTCTAAATATAGTTTTCTATATCAACTCTCACATATGGTTCTTTGTATCGCCTCTCATATATGGTTCTTTGTATCGCCTCTCACATATAGTTTTCTATATCGCCTCTCACATATGGTTCTTTGTATCGCCTCTCACATGTGGTTCTTTGTATCGCCTCTCACATATAGTTTTCTGTATCGCTTCTCACTTAGGATTCTTTGTATCGCCTCTCATATATGGTTCTTTGTATCGCCTCTCACATATCGTTTTTTGTATCTCATCTCACATATAGTTTCCTACATCGCCTCTCACATATGGTTCTTTGTATCGCCTCTCACATATGGTTCTTTGTATCGCCTCTCACATATAGTTTTCTATATCGCCTCTCACATATAGTTTTCTATATCGCCTCTCACATATGGTTCTTTGTATCGCCTCTCACATATGGTTCTTTGTATCGCCTTTCAAACATAGTTTTCTATATCACCTCTCACATATGGTTATTTGTATCGCCTCTCACATATAGTTTTCTATATCGCACCTCTCACATATAATTTTCTATATCGCCTCTCACATATAGTTTTCTATATCGCCTCTCACATATAGTTTTCTATATCGCCTCTCACATACAGTTTACTATATCGCCTCTCACATATAGTTTTCTATATCGCCTCTCACATACAGTTTTCTATATCGCCTCTCACATATGGTTCTTTGTATCGCCTCTCACATATAGTTTTTCTATATCGCCTCTCACATATAGTTTTCTATATCGCCTCTCACATATGGTTCTTTGTATCGCCTCTCACATATGGTTC
Organism: Megaustenia siamemsis; assembly: GCA_032433765.1. Lineage (NCBI taxonomy): Eukaryota > Metazoa > Mollusca > Gastropoda > Stylommatophora > Ariophantidae > Megaustenia > Megaustenia siamemsis. The sequence continues at coordinate 37,001,820 of JAVIAB010000102.1, read as the reverse complement.
TTTGTATCGCCTCTCATATATGGTTCTTTGTATCGCCTCTCACATATGGTTCTTTGTATCGCCTTTCACATATAGTTTTCTATATCGCCTCTCACATATAGTTTTCTATATCGTCTCTCACATATAGTTTTCTATATCGCCTCTCACATATAGTTTTCTATATCGTCTCTCACATATAGTTTTCTATATCGCCTCTCACACATGGTTTTCTATATCGCCTCTCACATATAGTTTTCTATATCGCATCTCATTTATGGTTCTTTGTATCGCCTCTCACATATGGTTCTTTGTATCGCCTCTCATATATGGTTCTTTGTATCGCCTCTCACATATAGTTTTCTATATCGCATCTCATTTATGGTTCTTTGTATCGCCTCTCACATATAGTTTTTTGTATCGCCTCTCATATATAGTTCTTTGTATCGCCCCCACATATAGTTTTCTACATCGACTCTCATATATGGTTCTTTGTATCGCCTTCCACATATAGTTTTCTACATCGACTCTCATATATGGTTCTTTGTATCGTCTCTCACATATGGTTTTTTGTATCGCCTCTCACATGTGGTTCTTTGTATCGCCCCTCACACATGGTTCTTTGTATGGCCTCTCATATATGGTTCTTTGTATCGCCCCTCACACATGGTTCTTTGTATGTCCTCTCATATATGGTTCTTTGTATCGCCTCTCACACATGGTTCTTTGTCTGGCCTCTCATATATGGTTCTTTGTATCGCCCCTCACACATGGTTCTTTGTATGGCCTCTCATATATGGTTCTTTGTATCGCCCCTCATACATTGTTCTTTGTATCGCCTCTCACATATGGTTCTTTGTATGGCCTCTCACACATTGTTCTTTGTATCGCCTCTCACATATGGTTCTTTGTATGGCCTCTCACACATTGTTCTTTGTATCGCCCCTCACACATTGTTCTTTATATCGCCCCTCACATATGGTTCTTTGTATCGCCTCTCATATATGGTTCTTTGTATGGCCTCTCATATATGGTTCTTTGTATCGCCCCTCACACATGGTTCTTTGTATCGCCTCTCATATATGGTTCTTTGTATCGCCCCTCACACATGGTTCTTTGTATCGCCTCTCATATATGGTTCTTTGTATCGCCCCTCACACATGGTTCTTTGTATCGCCCCTCAGACATGGTTCTTTGTATCGCCCCTCACACATTGTTCTTTGTATCGCATCTCACATATGGTTCTTTGTATGGCCTCTCACACATTGTTCTTTGTATCGCCCCTCACACATTGTTTTTTATATCGCCCCTCACATATGGTTCTTTGTATCGCCTCTCATATATGGTTCTTTGTATGGCCTCTCATATATGGTTCTTTGTATCGCCCCTCACACATGGTTCTTTGTATCGCCTCTCATATATGGTTTTTTGTATCGCCCCTCACACATGGTTCTTTGTATCGCCTCTCATATATGGTTCTTTGTATCGCCCCTCACACATGGTTCTTTGTATCGCCCCTCAGACATGGTTCTTTGTATCGCCTCTCATAAATGGTTCTTTGTATCGCCCCTCACATATGGTTCTTTGTATCGCCTCTCATATATGGTTCTTTGTGTCGCCCCTCACATATGGTTCTTTGTATCGCCCCTCAGACATGGTTCTTTGTATCGCCTCTCATATATGGTTCTTTGTATCGCCCCTCACACATGTTCTTTGTATGGCCTCTCATATATGGTTCTTTGTATCGCCCCTCATACATTGTTCTTTGTATCGCCTCTCACATATGGTTCTTTGTATGGCCTCTCACACAATGTTCTTTGTATCGCCCCTCACACATTGTTCTTTATATCTCCCCTCACATATGGTTCTTTGTATCACCTCTCATATATGGTTCTTTGTATGGCCTCTCATATATGGTTCTTTGTATCGCCCCTCACATATGGTTCTTTGTATCGCCTCTCATATATGGTTCTTTGTATCGCCCCTCAGACATGGTTCTTTGTATCGCCTCTCATATATGGTTCTTTGTATCGCCCCTCACATATGGTTCTTTGTATCGCCTCTCATATATGGTTCTTTGTATCGCCCCTCAGACATGGTTCTTTGTATCGCCTCTCATATATGGTTCTTTGTATCGCCCCTCACATATGGTTCTTTGTATCGCCTCTCATATATGGTTCTTTGTATCGCCCCTCACATATGGTTCTTTGTATCGCCCCTCACACAAGGTTCTTTGTATGGCCTCTCATATATGGTTCTTTGTATCGCCCCTCACACATGGTTCTTTGTATGGCCTCTCATATATAGATCTTTGTATCGCCCCTCATACATTGTTCTTTGTATCGCCTCTCACATATGGTTCTTTGTATGGCCTCTCACACATTGTTCTTTGTATAGCCCCTCACACATTGTTCTTTGTATCGCCTCTCATATATGATTCTTTGTATGGCCTCTCACACATTGTTCTTTGCATCGCCCCTCACACATTGTTCTTTATATCGCCCCTCACATATGGTTCTTTGTATCGCCTCTCATATATGGTTCTTTGTATGGCCTCTCATATATGGTTCTTTGTATCGCCCCTCACACATGGTTCTTTGTATCGCCTCTCATATATGGTTCTTTGTATCGCCCCTCACATATGGTTCTTTGTATCGCCTCTCATATATGGTTCTTTGTATCGCCCTCAGACATGGTTCTTTGTATCGCCTCTCATATATGATTCTTTGTATCGCCCCTCACATATGGTTCTTTGTATCGCCTCTCATATATGATTCTTTGTATCGCCTCTCACATATGGTTCTTTGTATCGCCTCTCACATATGGTTCTTTGTATCACCTCTCACATATGGTTCTTTGTATCGCCTCTCACATATGGTTCTTTGTATCGCCCCTCACATATGGTTCTTTGTATCACCTCTCACATATGGTTCTTTGTATCGCCTCTCACATATGTCCTTTGTATCACCTTTTACATATGGTTCTTTGTATCACCTCTCACATATGGTTCTTTGTGTCGCCTCTCACATATGGTTCTTTGTATAACCTCTCACATATGGTTCTTTGTATCGCCTCTCACATATGGTCCTTTGTATCACCTCTCACATATGGTTCTTTGTATCACCTCTCACATATGGTTCTTTGTATCGCCTCTCACATATGGTTCTTTGTATCACCCCTCACATATGGTTCTTTGTATCACCTCTCACATATGGTTCTTTGTATCGCCTCTCACATATGGTTCTTTGTATCACCTCTCACATATGGTTCTTTGTGTCACCTCTCACATATGGTTCTTTGTATCACCTCTCACATATGGTTCTTTGTATCGCCTCTCACATATGGTTCTTTGTGTCACCTCTCACATATGGTTCTTTGTGTCACCTCTCACATATGGTTCTTTGTATCGCCTCAGATATGTCGCATATCCATCTCCTGGAAGGTCTTTCTCTGTCTCTCTCTGTCTCTCTCTGTCTCTCTCTGTCTCTCTCTATGTCTTTCTCTGTCTTTCTCTCTGTCTCATTCTGTCTCTCTGTCTCTGTCTGTCAGTCTCTCTGTCTTTCTTTCTGTCTCTCTCTGTCTCTTTCTTATGTCTAACTTTCTCTCTGTCTCTGTATGTCTGTCTCTCTCTGTCTGTCTCTCTCTCTTTGTCCACTCTGTCTCTGTCTGTCTCAGTCTTTTTGTCTATCTGTCTCTCTGTCTCTGTCTGTCTGCCTCTCTCTCTGTCTCTCTCTATGTCTTTATATCTGTCTCTATGTCTCTCTCTGTTTCTCTGTCTATGTCTGTATGTCTCTGTTTGTCTCTCTGTGTCTCTCTCTGTCTCACTCTGCCTTTCTCTCTTTCTCTCTCTGTCTCTTTCTGTCTCTTTGTCACTCTCTTTCAGTCTGTCTGTCTTTCTTTCTATCTGTCTCTCTGTCTCTGTCTGTCTGTCTCTCTGTCTGTCTCTGTCTGTCTCTCTCTGTCTCTGTCTGTCTCTCTATCTGTCTCTGTCTGTCTCTGTCTGTATCTCTCTGTCTCTTTCTGTCTCTCTATCTGTCTCACTCTGCCTCTGTCTCTCTCTCTGTCTCTCTCTGTCTCTGTCTTTATGTATATCTGTCTCTCTATCTCTGTCTGTCTCTCTCTGTCTCTGTCTGTCTCTCTATCTGTCTCTGTCTGTCTCTGTCTGTCTGTCTCTGTCTCTCTCTATCTGTCTCTCTGTCTGTCTCTGTCTGTCTCTGTCTGTCTCTCTCTGTCTCTGTCTGTCTCTCTATCTGTCTCTGTCTGCCTCTGTCTCTCTCTGTCTCTGTCTTTATGTATATCTGTCTCTCTGTCTCTGTATGCCTCTCTCTGTCTCTGTCTGTCTCTCTCTCTGTCTCTGTCTGCCTCTGTCTCTGTCTCTCTCTGTCTCTTTCTGTCTCTCTGTCACTCTCTGTCAGTCTCTCTGTCTTTCTCTCTGTCTCTCTCTCTGTCTCTGTCTTTATGTATACTCCTACTCCTCCATTCACCACCTCCTCCCTTCACCTCCTCATCCCCTTTCCTCCTCCTCCCTTCTCCTCCTCCTTCACTTCCTCCTCCCTTCTCCTTCTCCTCTCCCTTGACCTCTTCCTCCCTCTCCTCCTCCTTTCTCCTCTCCCTTCTCCTCCTCCCTCCACCTCCTCCTCACCTTCACCTACTCCTCCCTTCACCTCCTCCTCCTCCCTTCACCTCCTCCTCCTCCCTTCACCTCCTCCTCCTCCCTTCTCCTCCTCCTCCTCCCTTCACCTCCTCCTCCTCCCTTCACCTCCTCCTCCCTTCTCCTCCTCCCTTCGCCTCCTCCCTTCTCCTCCTCCCTCCACCACCTCCTCCCTTCTCCTCCTCCCTCCACCTCCTCCTCCCTTCACCTCCTCCCTCCACCACCTCCTCCCTTCTCCTCCTCCCTCCACCTCCTCCTCCCTTCACCTCCTCCCTTCACCTCCTCCCTTCTCCTCCTCCCTCCACCTCCTCCTCTCTTCTCCTCCTCCCTCCACCTCCTCCTCCCTTCACCTCCTCCCTTCACCTCCTCCCTTCTCCTCCTCCCTCCACCACCTCTTCCCTTCTCCTCCTCCTCCACCTCCTCCTCCCTTCACCTCCTCCCTTCTCCTCCTCCCTCCACCTCCTCCTCCCTTCTCCTCCTCCCTCCACCACCTCCTCCCCAATATAAAATAATAGCAAGCACTTTCTCCAAATGTAAAACCACGTAATTGTCTCCCTTACAAAGTACATGCCCACTCGATACCTTGAAATACTCGATCGATGCGGTATCGGAACATGTATATTCAATCTCGCCCAGTGACCCTACATTAATGAAGGCGAAAAACGGGCGAACTCAGAGGGAGATAGTAATCGATACTTATAAGACGTTTAGGTCTGGTATATTTGAAAGAATGTCACGTATTCGTTTGACGATTGCATGTGTTTGTGCGCTTTCATGTTTGAATTTGTTAATGCACGTCCGCGTGTATACATACATATATATGCGTGTATGTTTGTGCTTGTGTATGTTTGTTAATTGGCTCATGTTTTTACATTTATTGCATGTGAGTAATCGAACAACCAGGGGAGATAAGAAACGTTTGAAAGACTCACCGAGAAATGCTCAACAAAGCATACAAATTGATATCACCTGCTAGATATAGATTGATATCATCGTAAACACTTAACGTAAAAGCATTACTTGATAAACACACATAGGGTAGCAAGGGGAATTCCTGGGTGTAGCGGGAATACCCGCTGCCAAAACTAACACGTTTGTAAACACGGGTATGTCCAACGCATCGCCATCTTTAGCAGTAAGCCTGAGAACTGAATGGGAGATCCCGGAAAATCCGCCAACTAGTGTGACGTTATCGGCTTTGCGAGCAAGGGCGGTTGTGGTTTGAATACCGTCAGCCGTCTGCAGATTCTATAGATATAATCATCATCATCATCATTCAGTGCCGTCTCCGCATCGAAGGTTGGCTACCATGGAGCGCCATTCCACTCTGTCTCTTGCTTTGATGGTGCAGATTATCATAGGCTGACTTGTCCATCCTTTGATGCTACTCGTCCATGTTAGTCTTGGTCTGCCTCTGACTCTTTTACCTTGTATTTTCCATTCCAATATTACATTTATTAGACTGTTGTGTCTTTTAACGTGGTCCCAAAAATGTCATTTGTCTTGTTTGAATTGTGTTTAGTAGTTCTCTTTTCATTTTTAGTTCTTTTAAGACTTCATCGTTTGTTTTTTTTTTCTTTCCATCCAATTCTACCTATTCTTCTATATATCCACATTTCAAAGTCTTCAATTTTCTGTTCTGTTTTCTTGTTTAATGTCCATGTTTCTGCACCATACAGGAATATAGAGAAGATGTAACATTTTGCTATTCTTAGTTTTTAGCCCTGGTGTTATTTGTTGTGATGTAAGTACATTTTTCATGGCATTAAGATTACTTTCTATAGACGTCACTTTGGTGGGGTGTTTTGATGTTTCCCTTACAGCGTCAGGTTAAATTCTATAGACGGCTATGTCCAACAGAAGAAGCGAAGACAGAGAGGGAAATCCCAGGAAACCCCAACAATAGTGACGTTTTCAGCTATAGAGTGGTGACTTTATTTCTACTCACAAATGGCCCGGCTGGTAAAGGTTAACACGTCACAGAAGTGGGGTACTTCCTGTCTACTCGCTGGCCGAAGATTGCTGTGTTCCAAATAATAGAACGGAGTGTTCTGCTCTGGCACTGAGCGTAGCACGACTCTGGACAAAGAGGACATGGCCATGTTTGTTCTTCATTCCTTAAGAGAAGAGGGGGAGAATGGGTGGGATAATGACGTATATATTGAGAGAGTGAGGAGTCTAAAGGTGGGACAATGATGTATATATTGAGAGAGTGAGGAGTCTAAAGGTGGGACAATGATGTATATATTGAGAGATTGAGGAGTCTAAAGGTGGGACAATGATGTATATATTGAGAGAGTGAGGAGTCTAAAGGTGGGACAATGATGTATATATTGAGAGAGTGAGGAGTCTAAAGGTGGGACAATTATGTATATATTGAGAGAGTGAGGAGTCTAAAGGTGGGACAATGATGTATATATTGAGAGATTGAGGAGTCTAAAGGTGGGACAATGATGTATATATTGAGAGAGTGAGGAGTCTAAAGGTGGGACAATGATGTATATATTGAGAGATTGAGGAGTCTAAAGGTGGGACAATGATGTATATATTGAGAGAGTGAGGAGTCTAAAGGTGGGACAATGATGTATATATTGAGAGAATGAGGAGTCTAAAGGTGGGACAATGATGTATATATTGAGAGAATGAGGAGTCTAAAGGTGGGACAATGATGTATATATTGAGAGAGTGAGGAGTCTAAAGGTGGGACAATGATGTATATATTGAGAGATTGGGGAGTCTAAAGGTGGGACAATGATGTATATATTGAGAGAGTGAGGAGTCTAAAGGTGGGACAATGATGTATATATTGAGAGATTGAGGAGTCTAAAGGTGGGACAATGATGAATATATTGAGAAATTGAGGAGTCTAAAGGTGGGAAAATGATGTATATATTGAGAGACTGGGGAGTCTAAAGGTGGGAAATGATGAATATACTGAGAGACTGGGAAGTATAAAGTTGTGGTAATGATGTACGTATTGAGAGATTGGTGAGTCTAAAGGTGGGACAATGATGTATATATTGAGAGAGTGAGGAGTCTAAAGGTGGGACAATGATGTATATATTGAGAGATTGAGGAGTCTAAAGGTGGGACAATGATGAATATACTGAGAGACTGGGAAGTATAAAGGTGGGACAATGATGTACGTATTGAGAGATTGGTGAGTCTAAAGGTGGGACAATGATGTATATATTGAGAGACTGGGGAGTCTAAAGGTGGGACAATGATGTACGTATTGAGAGACTGGGGAGTCTAAAGGTGGGACAATGATGTACGTATTGAGAGACTGGGGAGTCTAAAGGTGGGACAATGATGTATATATTGAGAGACTGGGGAGTCTAAAGGTGGGACAATGATGTATATATTGTGAGACTGGAGAGTCTAAATGTGGGACAATGATGTATACATTGAGAGACTGGGGAGTCTAAAGGTGGGACAATGATGTATACATTGAGAGACTAGGGAGTCTAAAGGTGGGACAATGATGCACGTATTGAGAGACTGGGGAGTCTAAAGGTGGGACAATGATGCACGTATTGAGAGACTGGGGAGTCTAAAGGTGGGACAATGATGTACGTATTGAGAGACTGGGGAGTCTAAAGGTGGGACAATGATGTATACATTGAGAGACTGGTGAGTCTAAAGGTGGGACAATGATGCACGTATTGAGAGACTGGGGAGTCTAAAGGTGGGACAATGATGCACGTATTGAGAGACTGGGGAGTCTAAAGGTGGGACAATGATGCACGTATTGAGAGACTGGCGAGTCTAAAGGTGGGACAATGATGTACGTATTGAGAGACTGGGGAGTCTAAAGGTGGGACAATGATGTATACATTGAGAGACTGGGGAGTCTAAAGGTGGGACAATGATGTATACATTGAGAGACTGGTGAGTCTAAAGGTGGGACAATGATGTATACATTGAGAGACTGGGAGTCTAAAGGTGGGACAATGATGTATACATTGAGAGACTGGGAGTCTAAAGGTGGGACAATGATGTATACATTGAGAGACTGGGAGTCTAAAGGTGGGACAATGATGTATACATTGAGAGACTGGGAGTCTAAAGGTGGAAAAAGGGATCTGGTCGATCTGGAGCTTAGTGGGGAAAGTAAATGTATTTATAATCAAAACATTACAGGAACAGTCAGTCGGGAGAGAAATGTGTTGTTGATGGTGATGGGATGCTGATGGTGGTGTAGAGGAAGAAGAGTAGGAAGTAGAAGAGAAAGAAGAAGAAAATAATATAAAGAAGAGGAACAAGAAGAACAAGAAAAGCAGAAGATGAAGAAGAAGAGAGAAAAAATAAGAGAAAGCAGAAGAAAAAGAAGAGAAAGCAGAAGAAGAAGAGAAAGAAGAGGAAAATTAAGAGAAAGAAGAAGCAGGAGAAGAGAAAGAAGAAGAAAATTAAGAGAAAGAAGAAGAAGGAGAAGAGAAAGAAGAAGAAAAATAAGAGAAAGAAGAAGAAGGAGAAGAAGAAGGAGAAGAAGAAGAAGAAGGAGAGAAAGAAGAGGGCGGAAAGAAGAAAAAGAAGAAGAAAAATAAGAGAAAGAAGAAGAAGAAGAAAAGAAAGGAAGAAGAAGAAAGAAAGAGGAAGAAAAGAAAGAAGAAGAAGAAGAATAAAAGAAAGAAGAAGAATAAAAATAAGAGAAAGAAGAAAAAAATAAGAGAAAGATGAAGAGAAAAAAGAAGAAGAAGAGAGAAAAAAAGAAAAAATAGGAGAAAGAAGAGGAAGAAGACCGCACATTTAAACTGCATCTCACAAATGATCGCCAACATTTATTTGAATCACATCCCTGCTAGACACTTGTGTATTTCACACCAAAAAAAACAGTCCCCATCTTTGACACAATCCTTCTCATAAGCATCAATCAAGACAAATATAAATAACATAGACAGTAATGAGGCTAGAACACTGCCATCTCTGTCTGTCACGTGGTGTCATGGCGGCCGAGTTCTGCATATAAAACATGTATTTTTCCGTAGGCATGGAACCGGATGTTGTAGACTTGCGCCATCTTGACCCGTAATGGCTGCCAAAATTTTGATAGGACCTCGTGGGAGAGAAAGGTGGGCAGGGTAAGAGATGGGAAGATGATGTCAGAAGGAGAAAGGGATGTACAGGTAAGGTAAGAGTTGGGAAGATAATATCAATGGGAGAAAGTGAAGTTTTGGTTAAGTAAGAGATGGGAAGATATTATCAGTTAGAGAAAGGGTAGTTTGGGTAAAGTAAGAGAAGATAATATCAGTGGGAGAAAAGGAAGTTTGGGTAAAATAAGATATGGGAAGATAATATCAGTGGGAGAAAGGGAAGTTATGGTAAAGAAAGAGATGGGAAGATAATATCAGTAGGAGAAAGGATAGTTTTGGTAAAGTAATAACTGGGATGATAATATCAGACTGATAAAGGAAAGTTCAGTTAAAGTAAAAGATGGGAAAATAATGATGATGATGGTGATGATTTTCATGATGGTGATGGTAATGATGTTGATGGTCATGATAACGGTGATGATGTTGGTGATGGCGATTGGGATGACGTTGATGACAGTGATGGTGTTGGTGATGATTATGTTGATGGTGATGATGATGGCAATGATTGTGCTTGTGATAACCATCATGCTAATAATGATGGTAAAGATGATGTAGATGACGATCATTATAAAGATAAGGAGAAAGAGAAAGAAAGTACAACACAGCACGACCATGATATAAAATATATGAAGAGCTCTCACAAAGACATCATCGCCACGTTCCACAACTCTGCCACGTTGAGACTTCCAGAAACTAACTTTCACACAACTCGGTTATGGTTCCTGCCCACCTTCCTCAATATAGCAACATGCTCAACTACGAATCTGGAATCTCGTTCAACCAAGAAATTATACAAGAAATTACTGACAAGAAATTATTATGCGCTGCATATGTGGATGTGTATGTCTGTTATATCCTCTTCTGCTTCTTCTACACACGCCAGATTATGTAATGTTATTTTAGTGGTTATTGAATATAACCACATCTTCAACGGGAATATAAAACACATATTGTCACGGTTATTTGTTTGAAGCTCAAAGTGGCTTTTTAGTTCTAGTCTTAGAAATTTGAAAGCGTTTATCGATGCAGATGTTTTGAGACTAATACATTCCCCTTGTGAGCGGTGTGTCTCATCCGTTTTGATCATGTTTCGATATTCCAATTGTTTACGATGAATGATGATATCGTATGACAGGGAACAGTTGGCTGTGTTCACTTTCTGCGCGGTTTCGCCTTATGTCTTTTGGCGTGTGCTGAGACTGTTACGATGGGGACTACAGTTACTTTTCTTTGTTTGGGAGATGAGTTAGTAATTCGGATGTTTCCACTGGCACGGGCGGTTGAGCAATTATGGATTTTGATTCGTTTGCAGTGATACCGAGGCCTTCCATAACCAATAACCAATAACATTCCCCTTATTCTTAAAAGTGATATTTTATGGGAGTGGTTTAAACTTGTGATACACCACACAAAATGTGACATTTATTTCGCTAAAGAAGATAGTGAAGTTGTTAATGCTGGGAATTACGAATTCAAAGATTTGACAATCTGGTAATCTCGGAGGATGCATTATTATATTTCCAATCATTCTCTCTCTCTCTCTCTCTCTCTCTCTCTCTCTCTTCTTTTCTCTTCTCTTCTATTCTCTTCACTTTCTCTAGTACTTCGGGTGTCGAGGGAGATTGAAAGTTATGGTTTCACTAATTGGCACTTAATGCTGATGTAGCGTTTCTTTGATGTCGTCTGTCCATCTTACTCTGGGTCTGCCTCTTGCTCTTCTCCCTTCTCCTTTTTTAATACATGCTTTGTATGGTAATGAATCACACGACATTCTTTCTAGATGCACAAACCAGTTTATTTGTTGTTCCTGTATGTAGCTTAGGATTGATTCAATGCCTACTCTTTCTCTTATAATATCATTTCTGATTCTGTCTTTTCTGGTCACTCCAAGCGCTTTTCTCAGACATCTCATCTCTGTGGTGACAAGCTTTCTTTTATGTTTAGACGTAAGTGACCATGTTTGGCATTGCTAGCACAATGTGGGAATGAATATACTCTGTATAAGACATTTCTTGGTGGTAAAAGGTGTTGCATTGTGTTGAAATCTAGGGGCTAGCTGTCCTAATATTTGCTTTGTCTTCCTCTTTTCCGTTTCGTCTTAATTTCTACTTTAAAGATTTTACATTTTAAGATACAACTTCTTTGTTGTCATTTTCAAATGTGTTGTTGACGCTGAATAACCAGGACGAGATCACCAAGTCAACAGCTACTGGAAAATTCTCAAACAACTTTAAAGCAGAAACTGAGGCCCTCAGAGATGCTGCAACACTGGCTACTCAACACAAAAATAACATGCACAATAAATTGGTGATTCTGACTGATGCACTGTCAGTACTATCAGCTCTAAAAAGCCTCAAGAACAATGAACTAGATGACTTGAGAACAACCCAGGACCAACTATGCAATAACTTCCAGAGAGTAGTTATTCAGTGGATACCATCAAACTTTAATATACACAGGAACAAACGCGCACACAAATTAGCTAAAGAGGGAGGGAGATTACCACAAGAGAACCATCCGCTCAGTTATGATGAAGCCAAATCCATCATCAAAGGTCAGTACCATGAACAATGGAAACGAGAACACCCAAAGCATAACGAGAGTGACGGATACAACAACTTTCAAGGAGAGATCAAGTCATCAAACTTCGCCTACGCACTGCCCACAATGGAATGAGGAACCACATGTTCACCAAATTCAAAATAGGTACAACCAGCCAATGCCACTGTACACTGGACAATATGACTACAAAACATGTTCTACAGGATTGCCCCCAGTACACAGACCTGAGAAGAGCAATGTGGTCCACGCCCACCTCCCTGGAAGGGAAACTATATGGGGCAATCGATTCGCTTAAACAGACAGCTGACTTCATGAGAGAGTCTGGAATCCTAATCTGATTGAGTCTTGATTGCAGAGAGAGAGAGAGAGAGAGAGAGAGAGAGAGAGAAACGGAAACAAAACAGACGACAAGCTCCTTGGTAGCCCTGGCACTGCCTGACTCTGGACACTGAGGACATCGCCATGTTTGTTCTTTATCCTTTAAGTGGAGAAGGGGAGAATGGGTGGGACAATGATGTATATATTGAGAGAGTGAGGAGTCTAAAGGTGGGACAATGATGTATATATTGAGAGAGTGAGGAGTCTAAAGGTGGGACAATGATGTATATATTGAGAGAGTGAGGAGTCTAAAGGTGGGACAATGATGTATATATTGAGAGAGTGAGGAGTCTAAAGGTGGGACAATGATGTATATATTGAGAGAGTGAGGAGTCTAAAGGTGGGACAATGATGTTTATATTGAGAGAGTGAGGAGTCTAAAGGTGGGACAATGATGTATATATTGAGAGAGTGAGGAGTCTAAAGGTGGGACAATGATGTTTATATTGAGAGAGTGAGGAGTCTAAAGGTGGGACAATGATGTATATATTGAGAGAGTGAGGAGTCTAAAGGTGGGACAATGATGTATATATTGAGAGAGTGAGGAGTCTAAAGGTGGGACAATGATGTTTATATTGAGAGAGTGAGGAGTCTAAAGGTGGGACAATGATGTATATATTGAGAGAGTGAGGAGTCTAAAGGTGGGACAATGATGTTTATATTGAGAGAGTGAGGAGTCTAAAGGTGGGACAATGATGTATATATTGAGAGAGTGAGGAGTCTAAAGGTGGGACAATGATGTATATATTGAGAGAGTGAGGAGTCTAAAGGTGGGACAATGATGTATATATTGAGAGAGTGAGGAGTCTAAAGGTGGGACAATAATGTATATATTGAGAGAGTGAGGAGTCTAAAGGTGGGACAATGATGTATATATTGAGAGATTGAGGAGAATGGGTGAGACAATGATGTATATATTGAGAGAGTGAGGAGTCTAAAGGTGGGACAATGATGTATATATTGAGAGATTGAGGAGAATGGGTGAGACAATGATGTATATATTGAGAGAGTGAGGAGTCTAAAGGTGGGACAATGATGTATATATTGAGAGAGTGAGGAGTCTAAAGGTGAGACAATGATGTATATATTGAGAGATTGAGGAGTCTAAAGGTGGGACAATGATGTATATATTGAGAGATTGAGGAGTCTAAAGGTGGGATAATGATGTATATATTGAGAGATTGAGGAGAATGGGTGAGACAATGATGTATATATTGAGAGACTGAGGAGTCTAAAGGTGGGACAATGATGTATATATTGAGAGAGTGAGGAGTCTAAAGGTGGGACAATGATGTATATATTGAGAGAGTGAGGAGTCTAAAGGTGAGACAATGATGTATATATTGAGAGATTGAAGAGTCTAAAGGTGGGACAATGATGTATATATTGAGAGAGTGAGGAGTCTAAAGGTGGGATAATGATGTATATATTGAGAGATTGAGGAGAATGGGTGAGACAATGATGTATATATTGAGAGAGTGAGGAGTCTAAAGGTGGGACAATGATGTATATATTGAGAGAGTGAGGAGTCTAAAGGTGGGACAATGATGTATATATTGAGAGAGTGAGGAGTCTAAAGGTGGGACAATGATGTATATATTGAGAGACTGAGAAGTCTAAAGGTGGGACAATGATGTATATATTGAGAGATTGAGAAGTCTAAAGGTGGGACAATGATGTATATATTGAGAGAGTGAGGAGTCTAAAGGTGGGACAATGATGTATATATTGAGAGAGTGAGGAGTCTAAAGGTGGGACAATGATGTATATATTGAGAGATTGAGGAGTCTAAAGGTGGGACAATGATGTATATATTGAGAGAGTGAGGAGTCTAAAGGTGGGACAATGATGTATATATTGAGAGACTGAGGGGTCTAAAGGTGGGACATTGATGTATACATTGAGAGAGTGAGGAGTGTAATGGTGGGACAATGATGTATATATTGAGAGATTGAGGAGTCTAAAGGTGGGACAATGATGTATATATTGAGAGAGTGAGGAGTGTAATGGTGGGACAATGATGTATATATTGAGAGATTGAGGAGTTTAAATATAAGTGTGTTAGTGACCCTATATTTTACAGACCTTCGGCACATGATTTTTGGGGTAATGTGGTCAGTATTACGCCCGTGCTGCTTTACTTTCCCAGAAAAAATTCCGGTACCCATTTAAGGCTGGGTGAACCTGGAAGCCGTCGGTTGGGATCGAACCCTACTCCTTGTCCGTGGTAGTCCAGTTCACTAACCACTGAGCTATCGCGGCTCCATAGTAGAGTAGAGTATAATAGAATAGAATAGAATAGAATAGAATGGAATAGAATAGAATAGAATAGAATAGAATATAATAGAATAGAATAGAATAGAATAGCTGCTTTTAAACATGTTGAATGTATAATAGAAGAAGCATATATCAAATAAACAAAAGTATAGGGATGGCAAAAAGTAATGTTAATGCCATAAAACATATACTAACATCAAAACAAATAACACCAGGGCTAAAACTAAGAATAAACAAATGTAAAATCTTCTCAATATTCCTGTATAGTGCAGAAACATGGACATTATACTAGAAAACAGAATCGACAACTGAAGACTTTGACTTTGAAATGTGGATTTATAGAAGAATAGGTAGGATTGGATGGAAAGAAATGAAAACAAACGATGAAGTCTTAAAACAACTAAAAATGAAAAGAGAACTACTAAACACAATTCAAACAAGACAAATGCGATTTTTGGGGCATGTTAAAAGACACAACTGCCTACTAAAAGTCATCTTGGAAGGGAAAATACAAGGTAAAAGAGGCAGAGGCAGACCAAGACTAACGTGAACGAGTAACATAAAAGGATGGACAAATCAGCCTATGACAACCTGCACCGTCAAAGCAAGACAGAACGAAATGGCGCTCCATGGTAGCCAACATTCGGATCGGAGTGTTGATGATGATGATGATGAATAGGAGAAGTATTTTATCCTCCTTGAAAGACACAAATGAAGAAATGAACTAAAGTATCGGTAACAAAAGACAGTGCTGGCACGTCTTTCACGTCGGCCATCTTGCAGTTTCGATTAGGTACAATCAATAAACACCGTATGTTCAGATTTGTAACTTCGGAGCTTCATTTTTAATACGCGTTCTGCGAATGTGTTGATGTCGTTGTGTGTGTGGTTGTTGCTGTTGTTAACAGCATCATCATCATCATCATCATTATTATCATCATCATCATCACCATCATCATCATCACTGCCTACCGGACGAACCCATGCGAGCTCCGGTAAGTCACTACAGATTCTCAAGAAAATCCGAGGAAATTCCTGGCCGAGGTGCACGAACTCTGTAACATGGCATAGAATCCGTGGTGTGAGCAGATTCCTGCTGAAAATGTTGCCCGGGAAGCGACCATATTTATGGCCTACTCTATTCGATTTTTAAAGGGTCTTTAACGTGCGCGAGTGCACACCGAATCTTCTGCTTATTATCGTTATTGAATAAGGTTAGTTGAGGAAGTTCTCAAAGAGGCCAACACAAAAAGGAACCTCTTAAAAAACAGCAGAAAGAAGCAATCAACATTTTTCGGGCACATCATGAAAAGAGGAAAGTTGGAATACTTGGTTACAACTGGCAAAATAAAAGGAAAGAGAGATCGTGGGCGACAAAGAGAGAAAATACTGCATAGCTTGGTGTCATGGCATGGAAAACAGTCAACAACAGAACTGATACGATGCATTATATATTGAAGATTGTGGAGGGACATGATCACCTACGCCAACCCGTATGGCACATGATGATGATGAATAAGGTTAGACATTGGATCTCGCTACTTAAGAGATCATGGGAGGGTGACGTCAGAAAGGAACCACAGAATAACTTTTCCTAGTTTTGACATTTTCTGTTCCGAATTCAGAAAATAAAATTGAAACCTCTGAAATGTGGATTTATAGAAAAAATAGGTAGAATTGGATGGAAGGAAAAGGAAACAAACGAGGAAGTTTTAAAACAACTAAAAATGAAAAGAGAACTACTAAACACATTTAGAACAAGACAGATGAAAATTTTTGGGCCATGTTAAAAGACACAACAGCCTAATAAAAGTAATCTTGGAGGGGAAAATACAAGGTAAAAGAGGCAGAGGCAGACCAAGACTAACATGCACGAGTAACACCGAAAGATGGACAAGTCAGCCTATGCCAATCTGCACCATCAAAGCAAGAGACAGAGTGGAATGGCGCTCCATGGTAGCCAACCTTCGATGCGGAGACGGCACCTTATGATGATGATTTTTTTAAAATCACCCCCGCTTCTGGTGGGTTTTGATACATTTTTGGTAGCTCTTCCAGTTCTAAGGGTGACGTCGTACCTCTAGACCACTCAACCCCCAAGGTGTGCGTGTGCCTAGAAATTGTGTTTGTCTGTGTCTTACATAAGGAAAGATAACTCTAGATATCTGGTTGCGTTAATTCAAAACGAGGCTAATATCTCACAACTTGTAAGCAGGTAAGCTTGGGAGAGTAAAAGGCTAAGGGAGGGTACCCGAAGTAAAACAACCCCACTGCCTTGTGGGTGAGACTTTTTAGTCAAAGGCTAGCGGAGCCAACCGTAAACAAACCGACGGAAGGCAACAGAAAACCACCGTCGTAACGTCTTTGTACAATCATGAATCACCACAGAATGTTGAGAATACCATGGACAGCTAAGAAGAGTAATGAAAACGTTCTGAAAGAGGACAAAGCAAAAAGAGAGCTAATTTCCAATATTGGGAAGAAACAATCATCATTTTTTGGTCATGTAATGAGAAGAGAACACCTGGAAAATAGTGTAACAACTGGAAAAATTGTGGGACGAAGAAATAGAGGTAATCAAAGAGAAAAAAAATACAAGATAGCTTAAGAGAATGGCTTGGCAGAAGGTCAACAACAGAAATGATAAATAGCTGCCGAGATCGAAAGTTGTGGTGAGACATGATCACCTACGGCAGCAGGCACTTGATGATGATGATGATGATGATTCCACAAGTTGCATGTGCTGAGAGTTTGAGCAACTCTGGCGATTGTTTCACGAAATGACGATAACTCAGTCAAGTCTTAGGTTTCAATATCCAGACTTTATACCGTCATTTGTGGCAGAATTACTGTTTTTGTACAGATTTACAATTACAATTTGTGACAGAATTACTGTTTTTGTACAGATTTACAATTACAATTTGTGACAGAATTACTGTTTTTGTACAGATTCACAATTACAATTTGTGGCAGAATTACTGTTTTTGTACAGAGTTACAATTACAATTTGTGACAGAATTACTGTTTTTGTACAGATTCACAATTACAATTTGTGGCAGAATTACTGTTTTTGTACAGATTTACAATTACAATTTGTGGCAGAATTACTGTTTTTGTACAGATTTACAATTACAATTTGTGGCAGAATTACTGTTTTTGTACAGATTCACAATTACAATTTGTGACAGAATTACTGTTTTTGTACAGAGTTACAATTACAATTTGTGGCAGAATTACTGTTTTTGTACAGAGTTACAATTACAATTTGTGGCAGAATTACTGTTTTTTGTGCAGAGTTACAATTACAATTTGTGACAGAATTACTGTTTTTGTACAGAGTTACAATTACAATTTGTGGCAGAATTACTGTTTTTGTACAGATTTGCAATTACAATTTGTGACAGAATTACTGTTTTTGTACAGATTCACAATTACAATTTGTGACAGAATTACTGTTTTTGTACAGAGTTACAATTACAATTTGTGGCAGAATTACTGTTTTTGTACAGATTCACAATTACAATTTGTGACAGAATTACTGTTTTTGTACAGAGTTACAATTACAATTTGTGGCAGAATTACTGTTTTTGTACAGATTTGCAATTACAATTTGTGACAGAATTACTGTTTTTGTACAGATTCACAATTACAATTTGTGACAGAATTACTGTTTTTGTACAGAGTTACAATTACAATTTGTGGCAGAATTACTATTTTTGTACAGATTTACAATTACAATTTGTGACAGAATTACTGTTTTTGTACAGAGTTACAATTACAATTTGTGACAGAATTACTGTTTTTGTACAGATTTATAATTACAATTTGTGACAGAATTACTGTTTTTGTACAGATTCACAATTACAATTTGTGACAGAATTACTGTTTTTGTACAGAGTTACAATTACAATTTGTGACAGAATTACTGTTTTTGTACAGAGTTATAATTACAATTTGTGACAGAATTACTGTTTTTGTACAGAGTTACAATTACAATTTGTGACAGAATTACTGTTTTTGTACAGATTTATAATTACAATTTGTGACAGAATTACTGTTTTTGTACAGATTTATAATTACAATTTGTGACAGAATTACTGTTTTTGTACAGATTTATAATTACAATTTGTGACAGAATTACTGTTTTTGTACAGAGTTATAATTACAATTTGTGACAGAATTACTGTTTTTGTACAGAGTTATAATTACAATTTGTGACAGAATTACTGTTTTTGTACAGAGTTACAATTACAATTTGTGGCAGAATTACTGTTTTTGTACAGATTCACAATTACAATTTGTGACAGAATTACTGTTTTTGTACAGATTTGCAATTATAATTTGTGGCAGAATTACACATTTTTTAAACAGAATTACAATTTTTGGAAGAAATACAAATTTTGAAAAAAACACAATTACATTTTTTTTTCAAAGACAGATTTACATTTTTTGACAGAATTACATTTTTTTTTTAACATTTACATTTTTTTAAAGAATTACATTTTACAATTTTGTTGTAATATTACAATGTAAACAAAAAATGGCTGAACTAATTAATTTACGTATTCTAGTAATTAAGTTTACCACATACCAGTTTACTTGGCAATAAATTGTCTTTGTCTGACGTGACCTATCATCTACAGAGCCTGGAGTTGAAAGGTCAGATGATCTACCTGCAGGAAACGAACTCCATTCTGTTCCTGGGGTCACCGAGCGTTGAGAAATTGGACGAGCTTATTGGCAAGGGCATCTATATCTCGGACATCCCTATTCATGACGCCACTCGTGACGTCATTTTGGTGGGGGAACAGACAAAAGCGCAGGTAAGATTCATCAGCATTGAGTACCATCTCCGCATGGAAAGTTGGCTACCATTGAGCGCAATTCTGCTCTGTCTCTTGATTTGACGGTGCAGATTGTCATAGGTTGACTTGTCCATCTTTTGATGTTACTCGTCTTTGCTAGTCTTGGTCTGCCTCTTGTATTTTCCATTCCAATATTACTTTTATTTAGCTGTTGTGTCTTTTAACATACCCCGAAAATGTAATTTGTCTTATTCTAATTGTGTTTAGTAGTTCTCTTTTTATTTTGTTGTTTTAAAACTTCATCATTTGTTTTCTTTTCCTTCCATCCAATTCTACCTATTCTACTATATATCCACATTTCAAAGGCTTCAATTTTCTGTTCTGTTTTCTTGTCTAATGTCCATGTTTCTGCACCATACAGGAATATTGAGAAGATGTAAAATTTTGCTATTCTTAGTTTTAGTCCTGGTGTTATTTGTTTTGATGTTAGTATATTTTTCATGACATTAAAATTACTTTTTGCCATACCTATTCTTTTGTTTATTTCAGTTGTACATTTTCCATCACTGGTTATAGTTTAAGATTATTTTTCTAAAAATAGCTACACGAACGAATAATGTTATACAGCTTTACGAATAATGTTATACAGCTTTACGTGTAATGTATCACGGGTTTACGAGCGTTGTGCTACAGCTTTACAGGTATGGTGTCACAGCTTTAAAAGTATTGTTTCACAACGTTATGGGTATTGAGTCACAACTTTACAGGTATTGTGTTACAGCTTTACGAGTCATGAGTCACAACTTTACAGGTATTGTTTCACAACGGGTGTTGCATCACAACTTTATGGATATTATATCACATAACTTTCCCATAGTTCTAATTTAGTGATTTTATGCCGCCATTTCCGTTTTTTTATTTGCGGAAGTATCCGTAATGTAAAACTAAGAAGAAGAAAAAACACATAAATATTATAATTATACTTTCCCCTGGAAAATGAAAGGGTGGACAAACTGGCTTTATGTGCTGTCGTTGAAGAATATCAAACAATGGATCAGGCGGAGAGGTTAGCTAGCTGTGCTGTCGTTGAAGACGATCAAACAATGGATCAGGCGGAGAGGTTAGCTAGCTGTGCTGTCGTTGAAGACGATCAAACAATGGATCAGGCGGAGAGGTTAGCTAGCTGTGCTGTCGTTGAAGACGATCAAACAATGGATCAGGCGGGGAGGTTAGCTAGCTGTGCTGTCGTTGAAGACGATCAAAAATGGATCAGGCGGAGAGGTTAGCTAGCTGTGCTGTCGTTGAAGACGATCAAAAATGGATCAGGCGGAGAGGTTAGCTAGCTGTGCTGTCGTTGAAGACGGTCAAACAATGGATCAGGCGGACAGGTTGGCTAGCTGTGCTGTCGTTAAAGACAGTCAACCAATGGATCAGGCGGACAGGTTGGCTAGCTGTGCTATCGTTAAAGACGGTCAACCAATGGACCAGGCGGACAGGTTTGCTAGCTGTGCTGTCGTTAAAGACGGTCAACCAATGGATCAGGCGGACAGGTTGGCTAGCTGTGCTATCGTTAAAGACGGTCAACCAATGGACCAGGCGGACAGGTTGGCTAGCTGTGCTATCGTTAAAGACGGGCAACCAATGGATCAGGCGGACAGGTTGGCTAGCTGTGCTATCGTTAAAGACGGTCAACCAATGGACCAGGCGGACAGGTTGGCTAGCTGTGCTATCGTTAAAGACGGGCAACCAATGGATCAGGCGGACAGGTTGGCTAGTTGTGCTGTCGTTAAAGACGGGCAACCAATGAATCAGGCGGACAGGTTGGCTAGCTGTGCTATCGTTAAAGACGGGCAACCAATGGATCAGGCGGACAGGTTGGCTAGCTGTGCTGTCGTTAAAGACGGTCAACCAATGGATCAGGCGGACAGGTTGGCTAGCTGTGCTATCGTTAAAGACGGGCAACCAATGGGTCAGGCGGACAGGTTGGCTAGCTGTGCTATCGTTAAAGACGGGCAACCAATGGGTCAGGCGGACAGGTTGGCTAGCTGTGCTATCGTTAAAGGCGGTCAACCAATGGATCAGGCGGACAGGTTGGCTAGCTGTGCTATCGTTGAGGACGGTCAACCAATGGACCAGGCGGAGAGATTAGCTAGCTGTGCTGTCGTTAAAGAATGTCAACCAATGGATCAGGCGGACAGGTTGGCTAGTTGTGCTGTCGTTAAAGACGGGCAACCAATGGATCAGGCTGACATCATCAATGCCCTCCGGGATGCGGGAAGGTCACAGGACTTCAACAACTACAAGTCCCCGTCACTCCTTCGGATGAAAGAGATGGAAGTAAAGATGGGTACATTCAGAAACGAGTGGTTTAGTTAGCGTATAAGAAGACTTATCAACCAACACAGAACTGGAGTCTATCAGTCACTGGACACTGCTGGACATACTGACAAGGAGATGTGAGCGCTTATGTACTTATCGTGTGTGCAATGATGATAGCCCGCGAGTTATTGAGTTTTTTGCGGGTCATCATCATTGCACTCCGAACATGTCCATAGGTGCTCAGATCCCCTCCTCAGCAATTCCCGCAGTGTCCAGCGACTGACGACTCCAGTTCTATGTTGGTTGATAAATCTTCTTACACGGCCACTAAGTTTCTCATTTCTGGCTGTGCCCATCTTAACTCCCATCTCCATCATCCGAAGAAGTGACGTGGATCTGTGTTTGTCGAAGTCCTGTGCTCTTCCCACATCTCAGAGGGCACTGATGATGTCCGCCCGATCCATTGGTTGCCCGTCCTCAACGACCGCGCAGCTAGCCAACCTGTCCGCTCTTTCATTTCCCCGTACTCCCGCATGTCCAGGGACATAAACAAAGGTGACCTTATGTATTTTGAACTTCAGTAATGACTCTACCCATTGCATGCGTACAGAGCCTGCCTCCACTTTTTTTATGATAACACGCGAGTAACTCAAAAACTCAATTATACTTTGACCACTTTATCATGAGAATTTTACATAACTTAACGTGTGATACAATTATATTATTCAAATCTAAAAAGTGATATATCTCTTAGTGGTTCAAAATACTGACAGGTGATACACTAAGATACTATATCATTGATATATCATTCAGTGTTAAATACATTTTTATGTTAAAATTTTGAAATTGTCCGTCTATTTCCAACAACAGAAAAATTCATGGTAAATCTGTTTTCAAATTGGGAATTGAGAATCTCGCCTGTACATCGTTCATCATTTAACAGATTTACATAACTTTAGCCTCGTTTTAAAATCATACACTGATTGCTAACATGACTTAAGTTAGCCGAAAGGATTTGCATCGCAACCAAAAACTTCCGGTGATTGCTAGGAGACGGCATAACTCTGAGCGGAAATAATCGTTGGGAATAAATATTTGGATCTGTAAGATCGCAGATAAGACAGCGCAGAATTTACGTTCAAATGATTGCAGCGAAAGACAATCCGGATAAACTGTTGACATTGCTGGAGCCCAAGCGAAAGTATTTGCCGATTGAAAGGTAGTTACAAAATGGCGTCGGTCATGTCTGTGCGCTATGGGATAGAATCACCGGGCAGTCATATCGTTAACATTAGAATAAATACAAATAATGTGACGTCAGAAAGCTCAGAAACTAGAAGAAAATAAATTAAAAAATAGGAGAAATTAATGAGTTCATTATTTATTGGAATATAACAAAACGGAGTGCTACCAATTCCGGGACTGCATTGTAGGCTCAAGAACATTTTTAAAAATGATCACTAAACTAACGTCAACGTTACCCAATCCTAAAACTCGAATAATGCCAACAACTCTCTAATCTAAAACTTAAATAGTGCCACCAACTCTCAAATCTAAAACATGAATAGTGCCACCAACTCTCAAATCTAAAACTTGAATAGTGCCACCAACTGTCAAATCTAAAACTTAAATAGTGCCACCAACTCTCAAATCTAAAACTTAAATAGTGCCACCAACTCTCAAATCTAAAACTTGAATAGTGTCACCAACTCTCTAATCTAAAACTTAAATAGTGCCACCAACTCTCAAATCTAAAACTTGAATAGTGCCACCAACTCTCAAATCAAAAACTTGAATAGTGTCACCAACTCTCAAATCTAAAACTTGAATAGTGCCACCAACTCTCAAATCTAAAACTTGAATAGTGCCACCAACTCTCTATCTAAAACTTAAATAGTGCCACCAACTCTCAAATCTAAAACTTGAATAGTGTCACCAACTCTCAAATCTAAAACTTGAATAGTGCCACCAACTCTCAAATCTAAAACTTGAATAGTGCCACCAACTCTCAAATCTAAAACTCGAATAGTGTCACCAACTCACAAATCTAAAACCCAGTTAACGCCGCGGCTATTCAAATCGAGGATCAGCGAATAACGCTAGTTTTGCTCCAAAGTTAGTTAATGGTCGGTCGAATTATCCTAGACGCAATCGAACAACGGCCCATCAGCGTTCAGATCCCATCCCCAACAAAACCTGTAGTGTGGAACGATAAACTGGTTCACAAGTTAAGCCCGTTGCTCTCTTAGCTCTCCCGAGCCTAGACAACGTTTCACCTGATCACCATACAAATCCGGAAGTCACACGAGAGCTGCAAAATCACGAACAAAACTCCATCATCTCGACCTTCATTAAGCATATCTTCCGTTTAGGGATATACGATTTCCCATTATGGTGACGTAGTACACATAACAATGGATGCGCCCATAACGCACGATCTACTTCAAAGAATGAACCAAAAACGCATGAAACACTGTAGCGATGGCGCAGAATCCCCAAAGTGGAATCTTCGATTTACCTGACAGAACAATCAATACTCATCATCATCATCATGTGCCATACCTGTTGGCGTAGACGATCAGTCCTTCCACAATCTTCTATCCACAGTGCATCGTATCAGTTCGGTTGTTGACTGCTTTCCATGCCATGACACCAAGCCATCTGGTATATTCTCTCTTTGTCGTCTGCGATCTCTCTTTCCTAATATTTTGCCAGTTGTAACCAAGTATTCCAACTTTCCTCTTCTCATGATGTGCCCGAAAAATGTTGATTGTTTCTTTCTGATGTTTTTTGGGAGCTCCCTTTTTGTGTTGTCCTCTTTGAGAATTTCCTCATTTTTCTTTTTAGCTGCCCAGGGAACTCTCAACATTCTTCTGAGAAATTCTATAATTGAATACATAGGCTATACAATAATAACATCAGATGGGAGATGTACCACAGAAATTAAAAGCAGAATAGCTCAGGCCAAAATAGCATTTCAGAAAATGAAAAACGCCTTGCGCAACAAATCTATGTCAATAGACGTGAGCAAGAGAGTTCATCTGTGCTATATAAAACCAATTGTGACCTATGAAAGCGAATCATGGACAGTAGACAAACAATTGAAAAGACGATTAGAGGCCACAGAGATGGGATTTCTCAGAAGAATGTTGAAAGTTCCCTGGACAGCTAAAAAGACCAATGAGGAAGTTCTCAAAGAGGCCAACACAAAAAGGGAGCTCCCAAAAAACATCAGAAAGAAACAATCAACATTTTTCGGGCACATCATGAGAAGAGAAAAGTTGGAATACTTGGTTACAACTGGCAAAATACAGGGGAAGAAAGATCGCGGACGACAAAGAGAGAAGATATTAGACAGCCTGGTGTCATGGTATTTAAAACAGTCAACAACCGAACTGATACGATGCACTGTGGATAGAAGATTGTGGAAGAACATGATCGCCTACACACACACCGGTATGGCACATGATGATGAATATAGGCTATACAGATATGGTATCTGTCGTTCCGGACGCGACTTGGCCAAATGGAAGCCGAACCCACACGAGCCCACGTAGGATAGCCCACACCGTTGGCCCACAGAAGCCACAATACGTTAGAAGCTGTGGGGAAACAGCGAAGGCATCAAATCTACCGTCTTCTTTACGACCTTACTTTACCGGCGTTTCTAACGACCTGGAGAAGTTGCTCGTTGTATCTATACTTTCTCAGCTCGTTGCCCTTCTCTTCTCTAAGTAAAGTTGCATGTCTCGTAAGTTTTCATTACCTCGTTAATTAAGCATCCGTGTCACGCTAAATAAACCACAACAATAAAAAATCTAATAGCTAAACATCGAGCCAATAGTCGAGTGCTCGCTGTTTCGAGTGCAGTAGTTTACAACCCATAACCTTTTCCTCACAATCACAGATAATCTGTGATAAAACAACACGTGCCTAGGAAGACAATTAACCGAAGCACGCAAGTCGATGTTTTTCTATTAGAAGAGACATTTGGACAAAATCAAGTAGAGCAGACACGAACCAAGCCGATTTATTGTTTTCGTAATTGGCGTTCTTTCTTCAAAATGTTTCTCGTTATAGTTTCAGATACCCTGACTTTAGTTTTATAAGAAAAGAAAATACGTAAATCAACATCATCATCAGGTTGCAAGTCCTTTGCAGAACGTTACATTCACTACAGTCTGTCTGATAGAATCTCTGTCTCTAGTCAGATCTCCCACAGAACGTTACATTCACTACAGTCTGTCTGATAGAATCTCTGTCTCTAGTCAAATCTCCCATAGAAACTTTACATTCACTATAGTCCGTCTGATAGAATCTCTGTCTCTAGTCAGATCTCCCACAGAACGTTACATTCACTACAGTCTGTCTGATAGAATCTCTGTCTCTAGTCAGATCTCCCACAGAACGTTACATTCACTACAGTCTGTCTGATAGAATCTCTGTCTCTAGTCAGATCTCCCATAGAAACTTTACATTCACTATAGTCCGTCTGATAGAATCTCTGTCTCTAGTCAGATCTCCCATAGAAACTTTACATTCACTATAGTCCATCTGATAGAATCTCTGTCTCTAGTCAGATCTCCCACAGAAACTTAACATTCACTACAGTCGTCTGATAGAATCTCTGTCTCTAGCCAGATCTCCCACAGAACGTTGCATTCGCAACAGTCTGTCTGATAGAATCTCTGTCTCTAGCCACATCTCCCACAGAACGTTGCATTCACTACAGTCTGTCTGATAGAATCTCTGTCTCTAGTCATATCTCCCACAGAAACTTTACATTCACTATAGTCCATCTGATAGAATCTCTGTCTCTAGTCAGATCTCCCACAGAAACTTAACATTCACTACAGTCTGTCTGATAGAATCTCTGTCTCTAGTCAGATCTCCCACAGAAACTTTACATTCACTACAGTCCGTCTGATAGAATCTCTGTCTCTAGTCAGATCTTCCACAGAAACTTTACATTCACTACAATCCGTTTGAAGTAATCTCTGTCTCTAGCCAGATCTCCCACAGAACGTTACATTCACTACAATCCGTTTGAAGTAATCTCTGTCTCTAGCCAGATCTCCCACAGAAGGTTACATTCACTACAGCCCGTCTGAAATAATCTCTGTCTCTAGCCAGATCTCCCACAGAACTTTACATTCACTACAACCCGTCTGAAAAAATCTCTGTCTCTAGCCAGATCTCCCACAGAACGTTACATTCGCTACAGCCCGTCTGAAATAATCTCTGTCTCTAGCCAGATCTTTCAGTTCTTCTGTTGTCACGTTCAAGCTCTCTTTAATGTATTGAAATAATCTTCTATTTTGGTCCGTACCTGTTCCGTCTTGTTGGAAACATACCATTCATTATTGTTCTTTCCGGCCCGATGTTTCTTTTGACTTGGCCATATTATTTCAACAAATAAACAGGGTGTTAGACAAGTTTGTATGCTGTCACCAGATTTGTTTAATATTTATAGTGAGATTATTTTAAGATCCATAAGGGACATGCCTGGAATAACAATTGGAATTAATAATATAAATAAACTAAGGTATGCTGATGATACAGTCTTAATCGCTAGGAGTGAAAATCAGTTACAGGAAATGGCAAACATAATAGTTGAAGAAAACAAAAATAAAGAACACAGCCTTAAAAGCAAAAAGACAAAAGTAATGGTAACAACAAAGAAAAAGATATCCCCACAACGCACAATAAAGACAAGTGGAACAATATTAAAACAGGGAAATGAGTTTAAATATTAAGGAACTTTGTTAACCTCAGATGGTAGATGTACAACAGGGGTAAGATTGTAGATGTACAACAGAGATGAGATGGTAGATGTACAATAGAGGTGAGATGGTAGATGTACAACAGAGGTGAGATGGTAGATGTACAACAGGGGTGAGATGGTAGATGTACAACAGAGGTGAGATGGTAGATGTACAACAGGGGTGAGATGGTAGATGTACAACAGAGGTGAGATGGTAGATGTACAACACAGGTGAGATACAGAATGGCTCAGGCAAAAGCACTTTCCAAAAAATAAGGAAGATGCTGTGCAATCCATTTTTGACAATCATCGTCATCATGCACCGGGCCTGCAGGCGTAGGTGATCATGTCTCGCCACAATTTTCGATTTCGACAGTTATTTATCATTTCTTTTGTTGACCTTTTGTCAAGCGATTCTCTTAAGCTGACTGGTATTTTTTTATCTTTGCTTTCCTCTATCTCTTCGTCCCTCAATTTTTCCAGTTGTTACAATATATTCCAGTTGTTCTCTTCTCATTACATGGCCAACAAAAATGATGATTGTTTCTTCCTAACATTGGAAATTAGCTCTCTTTTTGCTCTGGCCTCTTTCAGAACATTTTCATTACTCTTCTTAGCTGTCCATGGTATTCTCAACATTCTTCTGTAAAACCACATTACTAAAGACTCCAGTGATTTTTTTTTCTGTTGTCCTGTTCTCCATGATTCACATCCATATGTTACTGGCTCTACATAACATTTAAGAACTCTTTTTCTGGTTTATATTGTTAAAAATGGATTGCATAGTATCTTCCTCATTTTTTGGAAAGCTGCTTTTGTCTGAGCCATTCTGCATCTCACCTCTTTTGTATATCTTCCGTCTGAGGTTAGCAAAGTTCCCAAATATTTAAATTCATCTACCTGTTTTAATATTGTTCCACTTGTCTTTATTTTTCACTGAGGTGATGTCTTTTTCTTTGTTCTTACCATTACTTCTGACTTTTTGCTATTAAGGCTGAGTCCTTTATTTTTGCTTTCTTTCACTATAATGTCCAACATTTCTTGTAACTCATTTTCACTCTTAGCGATTAAGACTGTATCATCAGCATACCTTAGATTATTTATTTCATGACCTCCAATTGTTATTCCGGGCATGCCCCTTGTGGATCTTAAAATAATCTCTCTATACATATTAAACAAATCTGGTGACAGCACACAAACTTGTCTAACACTCTGTTTTATTTGTTGAAATATTCCCAATTGATTTCCAGTTCTTATGGATTTTTGACAATAGAAACAAGAAAAAGAGTTCTTAAATGTTATGTAGAGCCAGTCTTAAAATATGAGTGTGAATCATAGACAATAGGACAACAGACAACAAAATCACTGGAGTCTGTAGAAATGTGGTTTTACAGAAGAATGTTGAGAATACCATGGACAGCTGAGAAGAGTAATGAAAATGTTCTGAAAGAGGTCAAAGCAAAAAGAGAGCTAATTTCCAATATTAGGAAGAAACAATCATCATTTTTTGGCCATGTAATGAGAAGAGAACAACTGGAATATATTGTAACAACTGGGAAAATTGAGGGACGAAAAGATAGAGGATAGCAAGGAGAAGGATGCCATACAACTGAAAAGAATGGCTTGGCAGAAGGTCAATAACAGAAATGATAAATAACTGTCGAGATCGAAAGTTGTGGAGAGACATGATCACCTAAGCAAGCAGGCTTAGTTTCTTTCTCTGCTACCCCTGCGGGTGTCGATGGATATAGAAAGTTCTGGTCTCGCCCTATTGGCGGCTTCACTCATTATCAGTTGATCTTGTAGGTTCTTTTTATGTTGTCTGTCCATATTACTCTGGGCCTGCCTCTTGCGCTTTCTGTCTTCTCTTCTTTTTTTCTTTTCTTTTTTTTCGTTCGTCAGCTTTTACCTCTGACGAAATCCCTAGAGACTAGGAACTGAATTTTGCGTGTTAATCCATTTTTCCCTGGCAGACATGTGCGCACAGCGGTCCCTCGCCGCACAGGCAGATAACTCCTTCGGAGGTACTCATATTGTTTTTCCGCCCATGAGTAATTGACGTTTCAAGCCGGGCCGCGCTGCTGAGACCAGGGGTGGTTGCCGCAGAGAGAAATTATAAATAAAAATCCCAACCAGTGCAGCCGGGATTTGAACCCACAACCTCTCTGTCTCGGGGCCGGCGTCTTGCTTCGAGACCAACCGGTCCCCTCTCTTCTCCTCTTTAATTACAAGCTTTGTATGGTCAGGCTCCACACACCATTCTTTCTAGGTGGACAAACCAAATTATCAAAAAGCCATTTTGAATCCAAAAATACATCAACCTGCCTCTTGTAAAACAAACTACACATACTCCCCTCCCATCCCTCCCTCCCATCCCCATTCTCTGGTCAACCGCATCCCCCCCTCCCCCCATCTTCCTGATAAATGACCATCTCCGCACCTGCTCCGCGACCCGCCTTCATCAACGTCCGCATATTTCTTCCAAAAATGAGACCAAATTTATGGGCCCAAAGTCTAAAGATTATGATTAACCGGCAGTTTAGGGCGCTCGATTTATTCATTTACTTTTTATCTTTGACATTTATGGGTTTTGGAATTTAAGCACTGCTGGCTGGCCCGTGGGGGATAATGAAGATGTTGTAGTCTGTTCTTTGAATTTAATTGAGAGATGATAGCTTGCACGCCATTATCATCGGACACGACTTTAGGAAAAACGGGTTTCTTATGTGTTTTTTTTTAGTATGATTTTTTTTTTGTTTCCTTGTGTTTTTGTTTTCTTCTTCGTCTACTTCCTCTTATATTCCTATTTCTTCTTCTTCTACATTTGTTTTCAACTTCAACTTCTTTTTTTTTTTTTAAATAATTCTTCTTTTCCTTCTACCAATTTCACATTTTTTTTGTTCTCTTTTATTTCATTTTCTCTCTAATTTTTCATTTTCTCCTTTTTATTTCTCTTACTCTTCTACCACTTATTGCTGATTTCTTGTCTCATTCTTTCTCTCACTCTTCCTTTTTTCTATTTTTACCCCTCCTCTTCTTAATATTTTTTTTTTCTTCTTGGCTTTGTTCTTACGCTTCTGCCTCCTTTTCTGATGTCATTTCTTCTTTTATTAATCTCTATTTTTTTTCTTTCCACCTTACTTCACCTTTCTCTTCCTGTTTCTCTTCTTGTTTGTTGACTCCACAGAAATCGACAAGACAAAGAAATCAACAACAATCATTTCCACACACGTAGTTTATTATTATTATTTTTATTATTTGTTTGACAAGAGATTCCCCACTGTTTTCCTCTTTATTAATTTGACGTCATGAGAGTATTAGCCACAATTATTGCCCTCGTTGACCGCTCGTCTTTTATATCTTTTCTTTTGAAGATTCGCATACTTGCGTCACAGCAAGATTTTTCTTAAAATGTCGCTACAGTCGAGTGATCAGAGATACCTATCTACCTAGCTACCTCCCTACTTCCCTACCTGCCTGCCAGCCTACCTACCTATCTATCCATCTACCTACCTACCTACATACCTACATATCTATCTATCTATCTACTTACCTACCTACCCACCTACCCACCTACCTACCTACCTACATACTTACCTACATACCTAAATTCCTAACTATCTATCTATCTATCTATCTATCTATCTATCTATCTATCTATCTATCTATCTATCTATCTATCTATCTATCTATCTATCTATCTATCTATCTATCTATCTATCTATCTATCTATCTATCTATCTATCTATCTATCTATCTATCTATCTATCTATCTATCTATCTATCTATCTATCTATCTATCTATCTATCTATCTATCTATCTATCTATCTATCTATCTGTCTATATATATCTATCTATCTGTCTATCTATCTATCTATCTATCTATCTATCTATCTATCTATCTATCTATCTATCTATCTATCTATCTATCTATCTATCTATCTATCTATCTATCTATCTATCTATCTATCTATCTATCTATCTATCTATCTATCTATCTATCTATCTATCTGTCTGTCTGTCTGTCTGTCTGTCTGTCTGTCTGTCTGTCTGTCTGTCTGTCTGTCTGTCTGTCTGTCTGTCTGTCTGTCTGTGTCTGTCTATCTATCTATCTATCTATCTATATATCTAGTCTGTCTGTCTGTCTTTCTATCTATCTATCTATCTATCTATCTATCTATCTATCTATCTATCTATCTATCTATCTATCTATCTATCTATCTATCTATCTATCTATCTATCTATCTATCTATCTATCTATCTATCTATCTATCTATCTATCTATCTATCTATCTATCTATCTATCTATCTATCTATCTATCTATCTATCTATCTATCTATCTATCTATCTATCTATCTATCTATCTATCTATCTATCTATCTATCTATCTATCTATCTATCTATCTATCTATCTATCTATCTATCTATCTATCTATCTATCTATCTATCTATCTATCTATCTATCTATCTATCTATCTATCTATCTATCTATCTATCTATCTATCTATCTATCTATCTATATCTATCTATCTATCTATCTATCTATCTATCTATCTATCTATCTATCTATCTATCTGTCTGTCTGTCTGTCTGTCTGTCTGTCTGTCTGTCTGTCTGTCTGTCTGTCTGTCTGTCTGTCTATCTATCTATCTATCTATCTATCTATCTATCTATCTATCTATCTATCTATCTATCTATCTATCTATCTATCTATCTATCTATCTATCTATCTATCTATCTATCTATCTATCTATCTATCTATCTAACTATCTATCTGTCTGTCTGTCTGTCTGTCTGTCTGTCTGTCTGTCTGTCTGTCTGTCTGTCTGTCTATATATCTAGTCTGTCTGTCTGTCTGTCTCTCTGCCAGCATTGCAGTATATCTGTCTATCTATCTGCCTACCTGCCTGCCTGTTTGTTTTTTCCGTCCGTCTATCTGTCACATTACAACAGATCTAGGTAAAAACCACAAAATGACAAACAAGCCTGCCTTGACAGTCAACTACTGCAACACCCGACTCATGTCTCCCATCTTAAACTGCCCCACAGAGAACATATGCAACACCCGACTCATGTCTCCCATCTTGAACTACCCCACAGAGAACATATGCAACACCCGAGTCATGTCTCCCATCTTAAACTACCCCGCAGAGAACATCTACAACACCCGACTCATGTCTCCCATTTTAAACTACCCCACAGAGAACATCTACAACACCCGACTCATGTATCCAATCTTAAACTACCCCACAGAGAACATCTACAACACCCGACTCTTGTCTCCCATCTTAAAATACCCCACAGAGATGGAACTGGAGTACAATTTTATTGCTGGCACATGAAACTCTTCTGAAAGTGACACCTTTATTTTTTATTTCATCTTAAGTAATGCCGCCTGGCGTGATGCCGTCCATGGATTTATAAAATGTAAAATTATACTTGAATTTTTGTTTTGGCTTAATTACCAGTGTACCACACGGCGCTTGGGGTTTTAAGAAAGGGAGAAGATTGGCAATAGAAGGAAGGAGAATTGGAGAAGGAACAGAGAAAATCAATTAAGAGAGAGGAGAAGGAGAAGATGAAGAGGATGGGAATCGGAAAGAGAAGGAGAAAAATAAAAAAGAAATGAAGGAGGAGAAGGAGATAAAGAAGGAAAAAGAGAAGTAGAAGAGGAAGAAGAATAAAGAGGCGAAGACGGCGAGGAAGGAGAAGAGGGAGAAGGAGAAGACAGTAAAGGAGAAGAAGAAGAAGAGGAAGAAGAAGAAGAAGAGGAAGAAGAGGAGGAAGAAGAAGCAGAAGAAGAAAGAAAGAAAGAAAGAAAGAAAGATAGAAAGATAGAAAGAAGCAGGAAAAAAAAGAAAGAAAGAAAGAAAGAAAGAAATAAAGAAAGAAAGAAAGAAAGATAAAGAGAAGAAGAAGAAGAAGAATAAGGAGGAGGCGGCGAAGAAGGAGAAGAGGAAAAAGAGAAGAAGAGAAGGAAGAAGGTGTGATTTTCTATCTGAATATGGTAAGATTCTAGAATCTCGAACCCAACTCGTAACCACGGAGGTATCACTAGCATTTTAATTAATACAATTATCTCTGTATATTGGGACTTGGGGGAAAAGACGTAATCGCCCATGCCAGTCGGTACAGGGACACAAAGATGAAGACTGAATCTGACTTTTAAATGTACGGTTATCAAATTCTTGCAGCGTGGAGAAGTTTTATGCAAACTCCTGAGTAGGGAGGCACTGAAAGCGTTTTGGCTCTCATGAAAGTTTAATGGGCATTGATCGAGGCTGAGGCGAGGGCAGATTTGTGACTGGATTGGTCGAAGAATAAGGATTTTGGTATTTTGTTCAGGGATAATGAGTGGAAACTACGAGGATACTTCGAGGGTTCAGCGTATGCCATTTTGTGAGGGACCGACGGTTCGGTAATTAGATAAAGAGAAAGATAAAAGGAAAGGTCAAATTGTAGAGGGATAAGCATGGTTCTTAGACCATCACGTCTGTTTTGCATAAGTAAAGACAGACGAGGGAAACCGCGATAGCTCTGTGGTTAGTGAACTAGACTATAAAAAGACAAAAGGTAAGGTTCGATGTCAACAGACAGCCTCCGGGTTCACCCAGCCTTAAATGGGTACCGGATTTTTTTCTGGGAAAGTAAACCGGCACGGGCGTAATACCGACCACATTACCCCAAAAATCATATACTGAAGGTCTGTAAAATGTATGGTCACTAACACCATATTCCCTATATGTCAATTGGCGTGAAGGGGCTCTTTACTTTTTTTTCTTAAAGACAGACGTAAAGTATGAGATATATAAACGTGACCATTCAATCATTCATTTTACTCTGGCACTGAACAAGGCACATAGGGCGGAAGTCATAGTTCACCATTGACTATTTGCTGCTATTTCTCCCTTATTCCTTAGTCCCATGTTTGAGTCTTCCCTAGTAATTGTTCTTGTATAGCGATTCTCTTGGTCTGCCTTGTTTTCTTTTACCAGATGGTTTCCACATGAATGCCTGACGGGGAAGTCTTTCTTCATTCTCAGCACATGACCGATGTATCTACAACGTAATTTATTTCTACATATGGCTTTCTGAGGGGTTATATAGCGATCTAAGTGGCTTGTCAGAGTAAAGACAAGTTACAAGAAACGTTAGACATTTTAGTGAAGGGAAGCGAAAATAAGGGACTCAGTCTTAATAGCAAGAAGACAGAAGTAATGGTAGCAACAAAGAAAATGACATCACCACAATGCACAATAAAGACAAGTGGAACAATATTAAAACAGGTAAATGAATGTAAATATCTGGGAACAATGTTAATCTCAGACAGTAGATGTACAACAGAGGTGAGATGCAGAATGGCTCAGGCAGAAGCAGCTTTAAAAAAAATGAGGAAGATACTGTGCAATCGATTCTTGACAATAGAAACAAGAAAAAGAGTTCTTAAATGTTATGTAGAGCTAGTCTTAACATATGGATGTGTATCATGGACAATAGGACAACAGACAAGAAAATCACTGGAGCCTGTAGATATGTGGTTTTGCAGAAGAATGTTGAGAATACCATGGACAGCTAAGAAAAGTAATGAAAACGTTCTGAAAGAGGCCAAATCAAAAAGAGAGCTAATTTCCAATATTAGGAAGAAACAATCATCATTTTTGTTGGCCATTTAATGAGAAGAGAACAACTGGAATATATTGTAACAACTGGAAAAATTGAGGGACGAAGAGATAGAGGGAAGCAAAGAGAAAAGATTCCAGACAGCTTAAGAGAATGGCTTGGCAGAAGGTCAACAACAGAAATGATAAATAACTGTCGAGATCGAAAGTTGTGGAAAGACATGATCACCTAC
The DNA here is from genome assembly GCA_032433765.1 of Megaustenia siamemsis. Lineage (NCBI taxonomy): Eukaryota > Metazoa > Mollusca > Gastropoda > Stylommatophora > Ariophantidae > Megaustenia > Megaustenia siamemsis. The sequence continues at coordinate 36,966,141 of JAVIAB010000102.1, read as the reverse complement.
GCCAGCATGCTTGGTACTTGATGATGATGATAACAGCAGGCCTGGTACTAGATGATGATGATGATAACAGCAGGCCTGGTAGTTGATGATGATGATGATAACAGCAGGCCTGGTACTTGATGATGATGATAACAGCAGGCCTGGTACTAGATGATGATGATGATAACAGTTGGCCTGGTTCTTGATGATGATGATGATGATGACAGCAGGCCTGGTATTTGATGATGATGATAACAGCAGGCCTGGTACTAGATGATGATGATGATGATAACAGCAGGCCTGGAACTAGATGATGATGATGATAACAACAGGCCTGGTACATGATGATGATGATGATAACAGCACGCCCGGTACTTGATGATGATGATGATAACAGCAGGCCTGGTACTTGATGATGATGATGATAACAGCAGGCCTGGTACTTGATGATGATGATGATGATGATAACAGCACGCCCTGTACTTGATGATGATGATGATGACAGCAGGCCTGGTACTTGATGATGATGATGATGATGATAACAGCACGCCCGGTACTTGATGATGATGACAGCAGGCCTGGTACTTGATGATGATGATGATGATAACAGCAGGCCTGGTACTAGATGATGATGATGATAACAGCAGGCCTGGTACTTGATGATGATGATGATAACAGAACGCCTGGTACTTGATGATGATGATGATAACAGCAAGCCTGGTACTTGATGATGATGATGATGATAACAGCACGCCTGGTACTTGATGATGATGATGATAACAGCAGGCCTGGTACTTGATGATGTTGATGATGACAGCAGGCCTGGTACTTGATGATGATGATGATGATGATAGCAGCTGGCCTTGTACTTGATGATGTTGATGATAACAGCAGGCATGGTACTTGATGATGTTGATGATGACAGCAGGCCTGGTACTTGATGATGTTGATGATGACAGCAGGCCTGGTACTTGATGATGTTGATGATAACAGCAAGCCTGGTACTTGATGATGATGATGATGATAACAGCACGCCTGGTACTTGATGATGATGATGATAACAGCAGGCCTGGTACTTGATGATGTTGATGATGACAGCAGACCTGGTACTTGATGATGATGATGATGATGATAGCAGCTGGCCTTGTACTTGATGATGTTGATGATAACAGCAGGCATGGTACTTGATGATGTTGATGATGACAGCAGGCCTGGTACTTGATGATGTTGATGATGACATCAGGCCTGGTACTTGATGATGATGATGACAGCAGGCCTGGTACTTGATGATGATGATGATGACAGCACGCCTGGTACTTGATGATGATGATGATAACAGCAGGCCTGGTACTTGATTGAGAGGCTCACTCGGAGCGTGGACATGTGGCGATACACTGCTGGTTCTGTGCAAAGTCTTGTGATACTGAAAAGATAATTATCGACAATGTCATTGTTTTGCTTCTGTCTTGTGTGAAATCATCCTGTGCTCACAGATCCAACTCGAGACATGCTGTATGAGTACAAAAACAATCCTTGATTTACCAGGAAATTCTAACTAAATAATTGATTTCTGAACTAGTAAGGGCGATAACTACCTTCTTCTGCAAGATGGGGCCATACCGTACTGGCGTCTTGCTGTCCATAAATTTCTCAACGAGCACCTTTCTAGCGGATGGATTGCCTGCTCTAGACAAAATGACCACGTGTTCTACAAGTGGCCCTCCCAATCACCAGACATGACTGTTTGTGACTTTTTCCATTGGGGATTACACGACAGAGTGTGCCACCACTACCATCAGTAACCTTAGATGATATGTGTATGTACCAGCACTACCATCAGTAACCTTGGATGATCTGTGTATGTACCACCACTACCATCAGTAACCCTAGATGATATGTGTATGTACCACCACTACCATCAGTAACCTTAGATGATATGTGTATGTACCACCACTACCATCAGTAACCTTAGATGATATGTGTATGTACCATCACTACCATCAGTAACCTTAGATGATATGTGTATGTACCATCACTACCATCAGTAACCCTAGATGATCTGTGTATGTACCACCACTACCATCAGTAACCCTAGATGATCTGTGTATGTACCACCACTACCATCAGTAACCCTAGATGATCTGTGTATGTACCACCACTACCATCAGTAACCCTAGATGATCTGTGTATGTACCACCACTACCATCAGTAACCCTAGATGATCTGCGTGTGTACCAGCACTACCATCAGTAACCCTAGATGATCTGTGTATGTACCACCACTACCATCAGTAACCCTAGATGCTCTGCGTATGTACCACCACTACCATCAGTAACCCTAGATGATCTGCGTGTGTACCAGCACTACCATCAGTAACCCTAGATGATCTGTGTATGTACCACCACTACCATCAGTAACCCTAGATGATCTGCGTGTGTACCAGCACTACCATCAGTAACCCTAGATGATCTGTGTATGTACCACCACTACCATCAGTAACCCTAGATGATCTGTGTATGTACCACCACTACCATCAGTAACCCTAGATGATCTGTGTATGTACCACCACTACCATCAGTAACCCTAGATGATCTGTGTATGTACCACCACTACCATCAGTAACCCTAGATGATCTGTGTATGTACCACCACTACCATCAGTAACCCTAGATGATCTGCGTGTGTACCAGCACTACCATCAGTAACCCTAGATGATCTGTGTATGTACCACCACTACCATCAGTAACCCTAGATGATCTGCGTATGTACCACCACTACCATCAGTAACCCTAGATGATCTGCGTGTGTACCAGCACTACCATCAGTAACCCTAGATGATCTGTGTATGTACCACCACTACCATCAGTAACCCTAGATGATCTGCGTGTGTACCAGCACTACCATCAGTAACCCTAGATGATCTGTGTATGTACCACCACTACCATCAGTAACCCTAGATGATCTGTGTATGTACCACCACTACCATCAGTAACCCTAGATGATCTGTGTATGTACCACCACTACCATCAGTAACCCTAGATGATCTGCGTGTGTACTAGCACTACCATCAGTAACCCTAGATGATCTGTGTATGTACCACCACTACCATCAGTAACCCTAGATGATCTGCGTGTGTACCAGCACTACCATCAGTAACCCTAGATGATCTGTGTATGTACCACCACTACCATCAGTAACCCTAGATGATCTGCGTGTGTACCAGCACTACCATCAGTAACCTTGGATGATCTGTGTATGTACCACCACTACCATCAGTAACCCTAGATGATCTGTGTATGTATCACCACTACCATCAGTAACCCTAGATGATCTGTGTATGTACCACCACTACCATCAGTAACCCTAGATGATCTGTGTATGTACCACCACTACCATCAGTAACCTTGGATGATCTGTGTATGTACCACCACTACCATCAGTAACCTTGGATGATCTGTGTATGTACCACCACTACCTTCAGTAACCCTAGATGATCTGTGTATGTATCACCACTACCATCAGTAACCCTAGATGACCTGTGTATGTATCACCACTGCCATCAGTAACCCTGGATGATCTGTGTATGTACCACCGCTACCATCAGTAACCCTAGATGATCTGTGCATGTACATCCGATACCCCAACCTTGGACAATCTGTGCATGTACATCCGCTACCCCAACCTTGGACAATCTGTGCATGTACATCCGCTACCCCAACCTTGGACAATCTGTGCATGTACATCCGCAACCCCAACCTTGGACAATCTGTGCATGTACATCCGCTACCCCAACCTTGGACAATATGTGCATGTACATCCGCTACCCCAACCTTGGACAATCTGTGCATCTACATCCTCTAACAACAACCCTCGATAACCTGCAGGGTCGCATCACGGAAGCTGTCAACCCGATCGTGCCGTATATCCTACTATAGTCTAGTTAAGACTAGATTATCGCATCAATGTTTGCCGAGTAACGGCCTGGGCGCACATCGCGTGTGAATGATACAACCCACGTGAAACGTCATGACTCAATACAACTGAAACCACCGATGTGTGAGAATATTCGAGTAGAGTTCCATTCAATATCTGTTGCAAATCAGGGAATTTTTTTATATACTCAACCTAATCAACGCATTCCCCAACCTAGTCAACATATTACTCAACCTAGTCAACATATTACTCAACCTAGTCAACATATTACTCAACCTAGTCAACATATTTGACTTTACTTTCCATAATCAATATGGTAGGATTCAGAGTCAAGGAAAAATGTAATGTCCGTGAAATGGTGTGACGGGAGGTGGAGCACATATGGGGATATATTCCCCGATTGCAATGAAACTTATCCCATGAATAGAATAGAACAGAACAGAACAGAATAGAATAGAATAGAATAGAATAGAATAGAATAGAATAAAGTTTGACATTGCTCTGTTGTTGGGAGGAAGACTGTGTTAAACTTTTCCGGTATTTTTCATGTCATTTTTCATAAATTTAAAGTTGTTTTTAAAATTCATGACTTGCGGTTTCGTGTTTTAAAAAATCTCTGATTTAAGATTTCTTTTTGTTTTAAAATCTATCAGCTAATGAATATTTCTCAGCTCTCTCACCTACCGGAAGATCCCAAATTCATGACCCCTAAGCCGTTTCGATTTGTAACAACTTCCGGAATCGGTTGGCACACTCATTCTTCCATCTTGCCCTCGTCCACCCCTCGTGTTGACCAAGCTCACAAATTACACAAACCATCTCTCGTTTCTGTCCAGCATTAAATCTTTCAAACGAATGCTGATTCACAAAGTTAATCCCCTCATTTGAATTTTAACTCGACTATGGCTCGTGGATTGCTTATTCTCCGTGCTCAGAAGAAAGAAATCTTCATGAGCTAACTCGTGTGGAATTAATAATCGGGGGGTATACAGATCTGTTGTCATGAAGATATTTTGATACGCGAGAGTTAAATCCTGTACGAGGAGAACCGAGGGCGAGTTGGGTGTAATGTTTTGCGCGAGGGTTTGCCTTTGAAGTTAGCGTGATTCCAACCTAGATCTAAGAACTTCAGAGAGCCAGTAGTGGGGTGCAACATACACACAGAACACAACAAAATACTAACGTTTAGGCATACATGCGGCCTTCTTCATAGAACAATGAAAACAATAACAAACGATGAGGCACAGATAGATGTTGCTACATTTAGGATGATAATGATTGTACTTTAGTACTGTGTTGTGTTCCTTATTTTGTATAAAGATGCCACCATACATTGTAGAAGTGTATGTCATACCCCACTACCGGCTCCTTGCTACCAGCTTTACAGCAGCTCTGTATTTATTTACCCGCCCCCCCCCCTCCCTCTAACAACTTCAAGTCGACTGAGTTCGGGAGACAAGACACCGGTCTCGAGACAGAGAGGCTGTGAGTTTATATCCCGGCAATACCAGTTGGGGTTTTAATTGGTTATTTCTCTCTGCGGGAGCCACCACTGGTCTCAGCAGCGAGGCCCGGCTTGAAACGTTAATTACTCATCAACATAAAAAAAATATGAGTACTTCAGACTCCGGAGTTACCTGCCTGTGCGGCGATGAGGGAAACACGGATTAACACACTAGACATTAGGGCCCACGTCAGAGCTGAAAGTTGGCGAATGCAAATTTAAAAAAAAAAAAAAAAAAAAGAGTCGATTCAATTTTTAAAAAAAGTAATTTTAGTTTTAAAAAATGTCGATTCAATTAATAAAAAGTCGATTTAGTTTTTAAAAAATGTCGATTCAGTTAATAAAAAGTCGATTCAGTTAATAAAGAGTCGATTCAGTTTGTAAAATATGTCGATTCAGTTTTTAAAATATGTCGATTCAGTTAAAAAAAAAGTCGATTCAATTTTTTAAAAAGTCGATTCAGTTTTTAAAAAAAAATGTGTGCACTGCTGGCAAGATAAGAGCATCAAGGAAGAGCGCTAATTCCCAAATCCAAAATGGTAGTACCTAATTTTCTATTCCGTTCTACTCTAGTCTATCTATTGAACCAGTTTCATTGCAGGCAAGGATTCCCCATATCCGCTCCACCACTAGTCGCAGCAGTTCTAAAAATGCCTCAGTAAATTCCGTTGACAATGTCGTTCCGTGCATGTCTTACTTTGCTGCACATGCGACGGCTCCAAACCTCTTTAGTTGCCTCTTACAACATGCGTGACAGGCAACTGTGGCTCTATTCTTTTCTCCCCTCTCGGGGGAGGGTGGACCCGGTAGTCACACTGGGGGGGGGGGGGGGGGAAGAGCTATTTTTGTAAAATTTGTATTTAATGCTATTGGACGCCCTCTACCTTTGACGAGATGAGTGGTATAGCCGGTGAGCAACAGTAACCATCACGATTCGTCACAGTCTTGAAACATTTCTGTCCGGATAAGAAACAAAAAACATTCCAACAAATTATGACATTCCTAAAATAAAGAATGACATTCTAAGCGGATAAAACCAGTCCTTGAAGAAAACACAAGGAAAAGAATTCCAAAAATGTCATCAAAGTGTTTCAACCTTGACATTCTATTTAAAAATCAAAGAAACATGTCATTTCTACAAAACGTAAAAAAAAAAAAAAAAAAAGTAAAGTGCCCCCGTCACGCCAAGTGGCGTATAGGGAATATTGTGTTAGTGACCATATATTTTACAGACCTTCGGCACATGATTTTTGGGGTGATGTGGTCGGTATTACGCCCGTACCGCTTTACTTTCCCAGAAAAAAATCCGGTACCCATTTAAGGCTGGGTGAACCCGGAAGTCGTGGGTTGGGATCAAACGTAGGGTTCAAAAAGCCTGTGACATTTTACCTTTAAATAATGACATTCTTTTCAAAACAATGACATTTATTTTCCACAAATATAGCCATTAGTAAAATGTTGTTTGTTTTGTTTACCTATTTCCTTTGTTTCTGTTTTTTTTTTTAAATTACCTTCTATTTTGCACTTTTTTTTCCTGAGAGCAGCATTTTATTCACATCCATATGTTAAGACTGGCTATAAATGTTATGTAGAGCCAGGCTTAACATATCGATGTGAACCATGGACAATAGGACAACAGACCAGAAAATCACTGGAGGTTGTAGAAATGTGGTTTTACAGAAGAATGTTGAGAATACCATGGACAGCTAAGAAGAGTAATGAAGATGTTATGAAAGATGCCAAAGCAAAAAGAGAGCTAATTTCCAATATTAGGAAGAAATAATCATCATTTTTTGGCCATGTAATGAGAAGAGAGCAACTAGAATATATTGTAACAACTGGGAAAATTGAGGGACGAAGAGATAGAGGGAAGCAAAGAGAAAAAATACCAGACAGCTTAAGAGAATGGCTTGGCAGAAGATCAACAGCAGAAATGATAAATTACTGTAGAGATCGAAAGTTGTGGAGAGACATGATCACCTACGCCAGCAGGCCCGGTACTTGATGATGATCATCATTTTATTACATTATATGACTACTTTTATCGTCCTTTTTGTTGTTGATAGGATCATCATCATCATCATCATCATCATCATCATTATCAGCATCATTATCATCATCATCATCATTATCATCACCATCACCATCATCATCATCATTATCATCATCATTATTATCATCATCATCATCATTATCATCATCATCATCATTATCATCATCATCATCATCATCATTATCATCACCATCATCATCATCATTATTATCATCATCATCATTATCATCACCATCACCATCACCATCATCATCATCATCATCATCATCATCATCATCATCATCATCATCATCATCACTGCACACCAGAAGAACTCATGGGTGCCCTGATATCCCCCTCAAGATAAACCGAGAAGAATCCTGGCACACGTGCACGAACTCTGTAATACGATTTGGAATCCACTAGGTTTCGGTTATTACTTTCACCATTTACATTCTGTCGCTGTTTGCGCTAACCCGATCACTAATGGAATAGTTACATCTCTCTGTCATCCGCCCTTAAATGGTCGTTAAGTGGTCGTATATGCGTTGTGTTGTAGTTTACAGTAGAACTACTCTTGTATGTTGTTTCCTTTCGCCAGCTTTATATCAATAGTGAAGTCCGGAGAGAGTTAATTTTGTGTGAATATTATTTTCTCCTATTTCACACCGAGAGTGTGTACTCAGGTGTCCCCCGCCATACAGGCAGATATTCTCCAAATTCAGAAGTTGTCTCAAATCTTTAACGTCGAGAGTTGTCACGTTTGGGTAGACCTTTCTATTCATCTTGTCCGGACATCCGCCATTTTCAGCCCACTACATTCGATTTATAATTATTTAAAAAATTCTTTAACGTGCGCAAAAGAACACGAGGTCTCCTGTTTTTCGCCATTATCCGAGATGGCTAGACTCTCGGTCTAAAAAATGTCCACCATCTTACGTCATTAACATAATAATTCTTGCAATAAAATTGTCACCACCTTATGTCATTAACTCAACAATTCTTGCAATAAAATTTCCACCACATTATGTCATTAACTCAACAATTCTTGCAATAAAATTTACATCACCTTATGTCATTAACTCAACAATTCTTGCAATAAAATTTCCACCACATTATGTCATTAACTCAACAATTCTTGCAATAAAATTTACATCACCTTATGTCATTAACTCAACAATTCTTGCAAAAAAACTTCCATCACCTTATGTCATTAACTAAACATTTCTTGCAATAAAATTGCCACCACATTATGTCATTAACTAAACAATTCTTGCAATAAAATTGCCACCACATTATGTCATTAACTCAACAATTCTTGCAATAAAACTGTAACCATCTTACGTCATTAACTTAACAATTCTTGCGGTAAAATGTACATAACCTTATGTCATTAACTCAACAATTCTTGCAATAAAACTGCCACCATCTTACGTCATTAACTCAACAATTCTTGCAATAAAATTTACATCACCTTATGTCACTAACTCAACAAATCTTGCAAGAATACTCCCACCACATTATGTCATTAATTCAACAATTCTTGCAATATAATTGCCACCACCTGATGTCATTAACTCAACAATTCTTGCAATAAAACTGTCACCACCTTATGTCATTAACTCAACAATTCTTGCAATAAAACTACCACCACCTGATGTCATTAACGCAACAATTCGTGCAATAAAACTACCACAACCTGATGTCATTAACTCAACAATTCTAGCAGTAAAACTTCCACCACCTTATGTCATTAACTCAACAATTCTTGCAGTGAAACTTCCACCACCTTATGTCATTAACTCAACAATTCTTGCAATAAAATTTTCACCACAATATGTCATTAACTCAACAATTCTTGCAATAAAATTTACATAATCTTATGTAATTAACTCAACAATTCTTGCAATAAAACTGCCACCACCTTATTTCATTAACTCAACAATTCTTGCAATAAAACTGCCACCACCTGATGCCATTAACTCAACAATTCTTGCAATAAAATTTACATCACCTTATGTCATTAACTCAACAATTTTTGCAATAAAACTGCCACCACCTGATGTCATTAACTCAACAATTCTTGCAATAAAACTGCCACAACCTGATGTCATTAACTCAACAATTCTTGCAATAAAACTTCCACCACCTGATGTCATTAACTCAACAATTCTTGCAATAAAACTTCCACCACCTGATATCATTAACTCAACAATTCTTGCAATAAAACTTCCACCACCTGATGTCATTAACACAACAATTCTTGCAATAAAACTGTCACCATTTCCTGTATCATTAGTTTCATCAATCCTTCACTGTGATATCATCACTAATTAATGCTTTTATTTGTCCCCTAACAGGATGGACTGAAGAAACGAATGGAGCAACTAAAGAGAAGCATTGAGACTGCAAGCAAGGCTGTCGATGCGGAGAAGCAGAAGAATGTTGACCTGTTGTTGGAGATTTTCCCGCCAAAAATTGCACAACAACTTTGGCGAGGTTTGTGCTAAGCAACTTTGACAAGATTCAGTTCAGCCTTGCCTGGTCTTTGCATGTTAAGTTGCTAGCAATAAATTACCAAACACGGGCTGGTGTTTTCAGCTCGCTGCTTCTTTCAATCCCTTCATTTCGTATTCTGGCCTTCTTTGTTGCATTCGATTTTCTTCTTTGTCTCATTCTTCTTTGTTTCGTCATAGACCTGAAAATCAATCAGTGATTGGTTTATGTTGTGACGTCAGATATCTACAAATCAATCAGTAGTTGGTACATGTGACGTCACACACTTACAAATCAGTCAATAGATGTTATATGTTGTGACATCACAGATCTACAAATCAGTCAATGGGTGCTATATGTTGTGACATCACAGATCTACAAATCAGTCAATGGGTGATATATGTTGTGACATCACAGATCTACAAATCAGTCAATGGGTGCTATATGTTGTGACATCACAGATCTACAAATCAGTCAATGGGTGCTATATGTTGTGACATCACAGATCTACAAATCAGTCAATGGGTGATATATGTTGTGACATCACAGATCTACAAATCAGTCAATGGGTGCTATATGTTGTGACATCACAGATCTACAAATCAGTCAATGGGTGCTATATGTTGTGACATCACAGATCTACAAATCAGTCAATGGGTGCTTTATGTTGTGACATCACAGATCTACAAATAAGTCAATGGGTGCTATATGTTGTGACATCACATATCTACAAATCAGTCAGTGACCGCGATTACCTTGTGGGCAACAACACAATTTATCCATTTCGTAGCCATCATTCAGAAGGTGGCCCATTACCGCTCCACACTGACCATTTTTCCTCCTATTTTTCTTCTGGTGTCTACTACTAAAGACATTGTTTTCTGTGCCATTCATCCTTAGGGAGCGTTAAGTTGGCGCAAATACGTTGTGTTGTGCTTTGCAGTATAACTGTGACATTATCGCCTATCGGCCCAACACATCCGACTTCAGTATGCTATTTTTGGGTACTCGGTTGCCTTCCCTCTTCGATCCCTACCTACTGCGGCCAGACTAGACCGGTTAATCTGTTTCTGGAGGCACCACGAAGAGGTGGAGTAGGGTCGATTTGGTTCTGGTTCACCAATCCTGACTCAAGCCATCAGCCAAGAGTCGCTGACTCCTTCCAGCTCTGTTACTGTCAGGAGCCTTGCCTTCTCCTGTTTCTAATCGTCTCTGGACTGCCCTTGGTCTGCCTCTTCTCTTTCTCTGCGTTAAATACACGGAACGTCCTGTGACTCTGAATCTATTCTCATGACGTGACCTATCTAGCTCCATCTTCTTAAATCTATCATCGTCATCTTCGTCATCAACCATGTCGGTTGACGTAGGCGATCATGTCCCTCCACAATTTTCTATCCACAGTACATCGTATCAATTCTGTTGTTGACTGTTTTCCATGCCATGACACCAAGTTATCCAGTATCTTCTCTCTTTACCGTCCGCGATCTCTCTTTCCCTCTATTTTACCAGTTGTAACCAAGTATTCCAACCTTCATCTTTTCACGATGTGTCCGAAAAATGTTGATTGTTTCTTTTTAACGTTTGTTTATGAGCTCTCCTTTTGCTTTTGTTCTTGATTGCATCCTTTCCCAACATCACTACTTTTTCGAATATCACTACTTTCCCCAACATAACTACTTTTTTGATGCACTACCATTCCCAACATCACTACTTTTTTCGAAAATCACTACTTTCCCCAATATTACTACTTTTTCGAAAATGACTACATTGCCCAACATCACCACTATTTCGAAAATCACTACTTTCCGCAACATCACTACTTTTTTCGAAAACTACTACTTTTCCCAACATCACTAATTTTTTTTTGGAAAATCACTACATTCCACAACATCACAACTTTTTTTTCGAAAATCACTACTTTTCCCAACATCACTACTTTTTTCGAAAACTACTACTTTTCCCAATATCACTAATTTTTTTTGGAAAATCACTACATTCCACAACATCACAACTTTTTTTTCGAAAATCACTACTTTTCCCAACATCACTACAAATATTCTCTCCTCATCTACTCTTCCTCTTGTCATCCTCTCCTCTCTAACGAAACCTAGCGCCATCTTCGTTCTTCCTCCAACTTCTTTCCATTATTCGAAATCTCTCATCATCTCTCATCTCTCTTTCCGACCTCTTGCAATTCATTTCCTTATTGTGCTCCCTCCCTTAACCCCTATCATCCACTCTCTCCTTCCTACCCCCCCCCCCCCACACTTCTCCCTGACAAGTCTCCCCTCTCTCCCTCCCACACATGTCCCTGACAAGTCTCCCCTCTTTCCCTCCCACACATCTCCCTGACAAGGTTCCCATCTCTCCCTCCCACACATCTCCCTGACAAGTCTCCTCTCTCTCCCTCCCACACGTCTCCTCTCTCTCCCTCCCACACATCTCCCTGACAAGTCTCCCCTCCCTCCCTCCCACACATCTACCTGACAAATTTCCCCTCCCTCTCTAAACCCCTATCATCCTCTCTCTCTTTTCCCTCCCAGACATCTCCCTGACAAGTCTCCCATCTCTCCCTCCTACACATCTCCCTGACAAGTTTTCCCTCTTACCTCCCACACATCTCCCTGACAAGTATCCTCTCTCTCCCTCCCACACGTCTCCCCTCCCTCCCACACATCTCCCTGACAAGTTTCCCCTCCCTCCCTCCCACACATCTCCCTGGCAAGTCTCTCCTCTCTCCCTCCCACACGTCTCCCCTCCCACCCTCCCTCCCAAACATTTCCCTGACAAGTTTCCCCTCCCTCCCTCCCTCCCACACATCTCCCTGACATGTTTTCCCTCCCTCCCTCCCACACATCTCCATGACAAATCTCCCCTCTCTCCCTTCCACACATCTCCCTGACAAGTCTCTCCTCTCTCCCTCCCACACATCTCCCTGATAAGTCTCCCCTCTCTCCCCGCAGGTGAAATGGTGGAACCCACGACAATTGACAACGTGACCATGCTCTTCAGCGACATCGTGGGATTCACTGCGATTTGCAGCACAGCCACGCCCATGCAGGTGGTCAACATGCTCAACTCGCTGTACACGCACTTCGACCAGTTCTGTGTCGACATAGACGTATACAAGGTCAGTCTATCTGTGGACCTCACGCAGGTCTACGAGGTCATAGAATCTTAATCTCCAAGTTCATGACTCATCAATTTATTAATCTGCGTCAGGGAGCCTCGGTGGCCTAGTTGGGAAAACTTCCCACTAGCTACCGCCGACAACATGTGTTCGATTCTCACTGGAATCAGTTTGTGAACTGTACTCGTGGTTGGAAAATAAGACAGCCCCGCGGTCGTCCTAGCCGCTGGCAGAAATGGGTACCAGGGTTCATACTCTGGGGAAGAGAGGAATGGTGCCTCGCTCGTGAGTTACGATGCTTGAGGCGACACTAGACATGAGTCTTCGAACACTTCTGGTTAGACCACAAAGAACATATGGGTAAAAAACCCCGCGTGATATGTCGCCGATTCAAGTCTCGTACCTTTACTTTTATTTGCGTCACTCCATTTCCGAGAAATACATAATCCGCTGGTCTCTTTATTCCATGGTTATGGTTAAGGTCAAGGTCAAGTACGAGACTTGAATCGGCGTCTTAGCACGCGAGTTTACACCCATATGTGATCGGCCACCTATCCAGAAGCGTTCGGAGACTTCTGGATAGTTTTGCTTCAAGCATCGGAACTCACGATGCTGCGAGGCGGCATTCCCCATCTTCCCTGACTATTATCCTGGTATCCATTTCGTCCAGCGGCTGGGTCGACAGCGGGTTAGTTTTTTCTAACCACGAGTACAACTCACACTGCTTTCAGTGGGAATCGAACACGGGTTGTCCGAACGTCGATAGCCCAGTCGGGTGGTTTTCCCATCTAGGCTCCTGAGTCTGTCGCTTTATTCTGTCCGAAATCACGAAGAGCATTCCATTTACATTTTATGATGTTACATTCAGGCTGTAAAGCTCTTTACGTATGATAACGTGCTTTAGCATAATCGTGTTACTGTCCATATTTTTCAACGATCATCAAATAGTGACCATTCTAGTGCTGACGATATCCGTTATATATTCATGATCTCATGCTCCTTAGTTCAACGTAGTCGTTTCGCTTTGGAAAAACGACTCTTTCTTTCCTTAACCCAAGTGGAATTAACTCTGTTCATTCTTTTATTTCATAATTCTTTAAGTTCTTTAGATTTTATTTTCACGTTTCAGACTTCTATTTTTTTCCCCACGGTTTAAAAATCGCTCTTATTTCTTTTTTCATCTTCTTTCTTCTTTCTTCTTTTCTCTTTCACTGATACCTAAAAGGTGTCGTGGTTTATATCATTTGTCGTTCTTGTGCTGCTCGAATTGTCTGAATTAGTGATTTTCCTTTGTTGTTACATGTCTCTGTCACTGCATCTATCCATCTTCTTCTGGGTCTTCCTCTTGGTCTTTTTCTATGATTTCTCGAGAAGAACGCCCTTGATGGTGATTGGTGAGGATTCATTCTGACCAGGTGGCCAAACCATTTAAGTTGTTGTTGTTCTATATATTCTTGGCAGGGTTTTGTTCCTACCATTTTTCTTATGGTTTCATTTGGTATTCTATCTCTTCTTGTGTTGTTTGTTACTTTTCTCAAGCATCGCATCTCACATGTATTGATCTTTCTTAAATGTGATTTAGAAAGGGTCCATGTTTGACTTTCATAGCACAAAGTTGGTATGAAGATGCTATTTATCATTTGTTGTTTTTACTTTTTTCATCATCTGTTGCTAAATCACACTGCATTTTGTTTGTACTTTCATGATTGCGCTACATGACTCTGCTCATTGTTTCTGTATCTTTTTATTCTAAGGATTTGTTTTCTGTTTTGTTTTTTTGTCCCAAGTGAAGAAAACATCCTGATGCATATTCCTTCCACCATCAAATCACCAATTCGAACCTCGCAGTCCCAATTTCCAACTTCCATTCCCCACTTCCACCTTCCAATCCCCACTTCCTGTTTCCAAACCGCACTCACAACTCCCAAACCAAAATCCACATTCCAGTCCCCAATTTCACTCTCCAATCCTCACTTTTACCTTCCAAACCCCACTTCTACCTTCCAATTCCCACTTCTACCTTCCAATCCCTACTTCTACCTTCCAATCCCCACTTCTACCTTCCAAACCCCACTTTTACCTTCCAATCACCACTTCTACCTTATATTCCACACTTCTACCTTCCAATCCCCACTTCTACCGTCCAATCCCCACTTCTACCTTCCAATACCCATTTCTACCTTCCAATCCCCACTTCTACCTTCCAATCCCCACTTCTACCTTCCAATCTCCACTTCTACCTTCCAATCCCTACTTCTACCTTCCAATCCTCACTTCTACCTTCCAATCCCCACTTCTACCTTCCAATCCCCACTTCTACCTTCCAATCCCTACTTCTACCTTCCAATCCCCACTTCTACCTTCCAATCCCCACTTCTACCTTCCAATCCCCACTTCTACCTTCCAATCCCCACTTCTACCTTCCAATCCCTACTTCTACCTTCCAATCCCCACTTCAACCTTCCAATCCTCACTTCTACCTTCCAATCCCTACTTCTACCTTCCAATCCCTACTTCTACCTTCGAATCCTCACTTCTACCTTCCAATCCCCACTTCTACCTTCCAATACCCACTTCTACCTTCCAATCCCTACTTCTACCTTCCAATCCCCACTTCTACCTTCCAATCCTCACTTCTACCTTCCAATCCCCACTTCTACCTTCCAATCCCTACTTCTACCTTCCAATCCCCACTTCTACCTTCCAATCCCTACTTCTACCTTGCAATCCCCACTTCTACCTTACAATCCCCACTTCTACCTTCAAATCCCTACTTCTACCTTCTAATCCCCACTTCTACCTTTCAAACCCCACTTCTACCTTCCAAACCCCACTTTTATCTTAAAATCCCCACTTCTACCTTCCAATCCCCATTTCTACCTTCCAATCCCCACTTCTACCTTCCAAACCCCACTTTTATCTAAAAATCCCCACTTCTACCTTCCAATCCCCATTTCTACCTTCTAATCCCCACTTCTACCTTTCAAACCCCACTTCTACCTTCCAAACCCCACTTTTATCTTAAAATCCCCACTTCTACCTTCCAATCCCCATTTCTACCTTCTAATCCCCACTTCTACCTTCCAATCCCCACTTCTACCTTCCAATCCCCACTTCTACCTTCCAATCCCCATTTCTACCTTCTAATCCCCACTTCTACCTTCCAATCTCCACTTCTACCTTCCAATCCCCACTTCTACCTTCTAATCCCCACTTCTACCTTTCAAACCCCACTTCTACCTTCCAAACCCCACTTTTATCTTAAAATCCCCACTTCTACCTTCCAATCCCCACTTCTACCTTCCAATCCCCATTTCTACCTTCTAATCCCCACTTCTACCTTCCAATCCCCACTTCTACCTTCCAATACCCACTTCTACCTTCTAATCCCCACTTCTGCCTTCCAAACCCCACTTTTATCTTAAAATCCCCACTTCTACCTTCTAATCCCCACTTCTACCTTCCAATCCCCATTTCTACCTTCCAATCCCCACTTCTACCTTCCAAACCCCACTTTTATCTTAAAATCCCCACTTCTACCTTCCAATCCCCACTTCTACCTTCCAATCCCCATTCTACCTTTCAATCCCCACTTCTACCTTCCAAACCCCACCAATCCCCACTTCTACCTTCCAATCCCCACTTCTACCTTCTAATCCCCACTTCTACCTTCCAAACCCCACTTTTATCTTAAAATCCCCACTTCTACCTTCCAATCCCCATTTCTACCTTCTAATCCCCACTTCTACCTTCCAATCCCCACTTCTACCTTCCAATCCCCACTTCTACCTTCTAATCCCCACTTCTATCTTTCAAACCCCACTTCTACCTTCCAAACCCCACTTTTATCTTAAAATCCCCACTTCTACCTTCCAATCCCCACTTCTACCTTCCAATCCCCATTTCTACCTTCTAATCCCCACTTCTACCTTCCAATCCCCACTTCTACCTTCCAATCCCCACTTCTACCTTCTAATCCCCACTTCTACCTTCCAAACCCCACTTTTATCTTAAAATCCCCACTTCTACCTTCTAATCCCCACTTCTACCTTCCAATCCCCATTTCTACCTTCCAATCCCCACTTCTACCTTCCAAACCCCACTTTTATCTTAAAATTCCCACATCCACCTTCCAATACTTCCTTCCACCTCCCACTTGTCATCCCCACCTCCACCTTGCAATCCCCACCTCCACATTGTTCACATTATTTAATCTCAGATACACATTGATCCTCATTAACTGAGCACGTACAACCGCACCCCACCCCCCAAATGTCATGAAGCCAATACCTCTCATAATCGTTGCCTTCTTCATCCCAACGTAATAATGATATTATCTACCCAGAACTTTTGTATGTCTTCCACCCACACAGATCGAGACTATCGGAGACGCCTACTGCGTCGCGGGCGGCCTGCACCGCCCCAGCAGTTACCACGCCCAACAGATCGCCTGGATGTCTCTCAAAATGATGTCAGCGGCCAAGAACGAGAAATCACATGACGGAAACGTCATCAAAGTAAGTCACCATCTTTTTTGCTCATTCTCTCTTTTTCGTCACGATCTTCTTCAACCCTTTTGTCTGTTGGTTGCGTTGGTTGGTTGGTTGGTTGGTTGGTTGGTTGGTTGGTTGCGTTGGTTGGTTGGTTGGTTGGTTGGTTGGTTGCGTTGGTTGGTTGGTTGGTTGGTGGTTGATTGATTGTTGGTTGGTTGATTGGTTGGTTGGTTGCCTTGGTTGGTTGGTTGGTTGGTTGATTGTTGGTTGGTTGGTTGGTTGGTTGATTGGTTGGTTGGTTTGTTGGTTGATTGTTGGTTGTTTGTTGTTGGTTGATTGGTTGGTTTGGTTGGTTGGTTGGTTGGTTGGTTGGTTGGTTGGTTGGTTGGTTGCGTTGGCCCGATGACTAAAGTATTCTAGAGTATAATGGTAGACTAGAATATTCCTCTTCATCATCCGCCCTTACAAGGACGTTGTGGACGTGTCTGCGTTGTGTTGTGGTTTGCAGTATAACTGTTATGTTTGCGCCTTTCGGCCCAACACATTCGACTTCAGCATGACATTTTTGAGTACCGGGTTGTCTTACCTCTTCGATTCCTGCACGGTTGGCCAGACTAGATAGGTTAGTCTGTTACTAGAGGCACCGCGGAGAGGTGGAGCAGGGTCTGGATGGTTTTGGTCCACCGATCCTGGCGCAAGCCATCAGCTGTGGGTCTCTGACAACTTCCAGCTCTGGTGCTGGTAGGCGCGCCTTCGCCTCCAACCCGTTTGTCTTCATCTTCACCTTGGACCCCATCTCCTTTTCCTCCTCTATTATTCTCCCCCTCCTATTGTTTCTCTTCAATATCTTTTTGTTTCGAGATCTACAAAGAAGTATAGGCCATCACGCTCAGGTGCGCGTATAAGAATTTTTACATCAGTGTCTATATTTTCCACGATGTGATCATCGGAAGACTGGCTGGTCGCGAGGCAAGATACCGGGCTCGAGACAGAGAGGATGTAAGTTCAAATCCCGGCTGTACCTAAGGGATTTTTATTGCTGATTTATATATGCGGCAACCACCACTGGTCTCAAAGTGAGACCCGACGTAAAATGTTACTTACTTATCTACGGAAAAAAATATGAGTATCTTCGAAGACGGAATTATCTGCCTGTGCGGCGAGGAACCCTTGCACACACGCGGCCATTGAAAAACGGATTAACATGCAAAATTGAGTTCCTTGTCTCTAGGGACTTTACCAGAGATGAAAGCTAGCGAACGCAAAAAAAAGTGATCATCCACAGACGTATTGAAAAACTGGTCAGTATAACGTCAGGACTGTCCACTTTCCCGGAGAAAATCTATATCATCGAGTTTGATGCGTTTTAAAACTGTGTTGGTTCGAAAAAAATGTCCACATTTTGAGATTAAACGCGGACCAACCAGAGAAGTACATAAAGGCGCTATCCACTCTGCTTTTGGCGCAAGACGAAACATCAAAGTCTGTCCATCCATGTCGATCTGTGACAATCTGTGATCTCTAGCTCTGATCCTTCTCTTTCTTCTTTTTCTTTTTCCTCTGCTTGTATCTTCTTGGCGTTCACCCCTAAAGAGGGCATGACCGCGAAGCGACGTTAGTTCACGCAACGCCGCGATGTCTGCGCCTTTTCGACCCGACACATCCGTCTTCAGCATAATAGATTTACTAAACAATTTTTTTTGCACCGGACACCCGCCATTTTTAACTTATTCATTTCGATCTTATCTGCCAATTGTTCTTTAAAGTGCGCGAACGCTAACTGGACCTTTTGTTATTCGCCTTTGTTCAATGAGGGCTAGACATCGATCTCACTACCCAGAGAGGGCTAGACATAGATCTCACTACCCAGAGAGGGCTAGACATCGATCTCACTACCCAGAGAGGGCTAGACATCGATCTCACTACCCAGAGAGGGCTAGACATCGATCTCACTACCCAGAGAGGGCTAGACATCGGATCTCTCTACCCAGAGAGGGCTAGACATCGATCTCACTACCCTGAGAGGGCTAGACATCGATCTCACAACCCAGAGAGGGCTAGACATCGGATCTCACTACCCAGAGAGGGCTAGACATCGGATCTCACTACCCAGAGAGGGCTAGACATCGGATCTCACTACCCAGAGCGGGCTAGACATCGATCTCACAACCCAGAGAGGGCTAGACATCGAACTCACTACCCAGAGAGGGCTAGACATCGGATCTCACTACCCAGAGAGGGCTAGACATCGGATCTCTCTACCCAGAGAGGGCTAGACATCGGATCTCACAAACCCAGAGAGGGCTACACATCGGATCTCTCTACCCAGAGGGGGCTAGACATCGGATCTCACTACCCCGAGAGGGCTAGACATCGGATCTCTCTACCCAGACAGGGCTAGACATCGGATCTCACAACCCAGAGAGGGTTCGACATCAGATCCCACAACCCAGAGAGGGTTAGACATCAGATCCCACAACCCAGAGAGGGTTAGACATCAGATCCCACAACCCAGAGAGGGTTAGACATCAGATCTCACAACCCAGAGAGGGTTAGACATCAGATCTCACAACCCAGAGAGGGCTAGACATAGGATCTCACAACCCAGAGAGGGCTAGACATCGGATCTCACAACCCAGAGAGGGTTAGACATCAGATCTCAGAACCCAGAGAGGGCTAGACATAGGATCTCACAACCCAGAGAGGGTTAGACATCAGATCTCACAACCCAGAGAGGGTTAGACATCAGATCCCACAACCCAGAGAGGGTTAGACATCAGATCTCACAACCCAGAGAGGGCTAGACATCGGATCTCACAACCCAGAGAGGGCTAGACATCAGATCTCACAACCCAGAGAGGGTTAGACATCAGATCTCACAACCCAGAGAGGGTTAGACATCAGATCCCACAACCCAGAGAGGGTTAGACATCGGATCTAACTACCTAGAGAGGGCTAAACATCGGATCTAACTACCTAGAGAGGGCTAAACATCGGATCTAACTACCTAGAGAGGGCTAGACATCGGATCTCACTACCAGAGACTAGTGGAGGGTAAAGCCACGAAGAAACCACACAATTTTTGAAAAATTCTCACAGGATGTAAAAATAGTAAAGAAAGTGCCCCGTCACGCCAAGCGGCGTGTAGCGAATATGGTGTTAGTGAATTTTTACAGACCTTTGACCTATTAAAAGTAATATTGGAAGGAAAAATACAAGGTAAAAGAGGCAGAGGCAGACCAAGACTAACATGGGCGAGTAACATCAAAAGATGGACAAATCAATCTATGACAAACTGCATCATCAAAGCAAGAAACAGTGGAATGGCGATCCATGGTAGCCAACCTTCGCTGCGGAGACGGCACTCGATGATGATGATGACCTATTATTTGTTGGGGTAATGTGGTCAGTATTACGCCCCTGCCGCTTTACTTTCCTATACAAAAACCCGGTAACCATTTAAGGATGGGTGTGTTATAGTGTGACTCAGTCATGGGCGATAATGGAAGAATAGAAGAATATGACGGTAGACAGAGTAAGGATAGACATGGTTAGAGGAGATGCCAGAATGCTTTGGCGAGGGGCAGTAGCTAGAGTAACACTAAGAAGCCAGGGCTTGACTGAAACGGACGGTCGGCCAGAGACTCAGAGACATTCAGCTACAGTCGGCCAGACTCAGTGAGACTTTACTGAACTTGAAACAAGAACACGACAAGAACTTAAGTTGGACTTATACAATTGAAATAATTCGTTTAGAGGATTGGTGATACGTATTGGACTTAGATATATAATAGTTGAAGGAAGTCCAACTGTGTAACTATGAGTCGAGTCAAGATACTAGTTCCTCAGAACTATCAGAACTATCAGATAGAGACATGCAGATATAAACAAAGAACACTATACGGTCACAAAAGTTATTTGACAATTCATCATCGCCGATAGGCTATGTCAAATAACGACATTTTGTAAAACCACACACATGAAGTCACTAATAAAGACTGTTTATACTTGTTCAAAAAGGATGATGAGTTATATGTGTGTGTCGAAGAAAGAACAAGTAGTAAGTTCATCAGATATCAGATAGAGACATGCCTGCAATATTATATTACTTTCTGGTGCCGTGACCAGGATTCTATTCTTTAGAAAGGACCTAGTCATCACCGGTTTAGAAAATAGTTTTAGACAGCAAGAAGTGAGTGCCAGTATCTCAAATTACTCTGGCGACCCATCCAAATTCAGACAATGGATGGCAGAAATTGAAAAGTATGCTCTCATTTTTCCTATAAATGAGGAAGACAAGAAATTAATAGCTTTTAAAACAAGTAGAGGCGAAGTATCTGACTTCATCCAGAGAAGGCTAAAGAATGAACCTTCAAGCACATGGAAGTCCCTCCAGATAGATTTAAAAACTAGGTATGCTGCTGTAGGAGATGCCTACACTGCTTTCATACTTTTGAGGAGGTTTAAACAAGAAAGAGGAGAAACAATAACTGCTTACAGTAATAGACTTTTAGAGCTAGCAGAGGAATCTGGTTTAGAAAAAGATAATTTTGGTAGACAATTAATAGAGATTTTTATAGATGGACTAATATCCACAGATCTAAAACTACACATAGCGAGGCTGAACCCTGAGACGCTAGATGAAGCGATTAATATCTCAATTAAAGAAACCGGGTTCAGGAAGAGATTGAATTTAAACCTACCTGAAGAAAGCCCAACCATCAGTGAATGGTTTAATAAAAGAAAAATAGTAGAAAAGCCTTGGGAAGTTAATCAAGCGAGTATTAGATGGAGAAATAAGGGACGACTAGGTGAAGTAAGTAAAGAAATATATGCAGTGAGAAAGGAAACAAGGCATTTTCACGGAAGAAGATTACCACCCCAGGAATCTAGGTGGAGATGGAAGGACAAAAGACAAACTGCTGGACGTAAGAGTTATGAAATAAATAGTGTAGACAGGACTGAAATAAATAAAGTGAATGGTAAATCAAACGTTTGGGCACAGCATATTAACCCAAGACCCAGGCGTGGTTGGCAAGATCCCTCTGGAGTCAAAGAGAAGCGCGCAACCAAGCACGTGGATGCGAGAACGACCAAGTGGTCCAAATCAAACGGCCCAAACATCAAGACAAACAGGCTGTCTAGCCTGAAACAAAACAAATTAATCAGAAAGGAGAAGGAATTAGAGGGAATGGAACAGAATTTAGAAGATAAGTCGAGTCATGCGATCAGTAATAAAAATGAATGTATGTTAGTGAGAATTAAAGAGACTGAGGACAGAATGATCGAAAGTGCTATACAAACAGAAGGTACGGATAGAGAAGTATTAGTGACACAGGTAAGCTGCGCACAAACACAGACTGTAGAGGTTAGAGGACAAACTAAACATAACGATAAAATAACACAAACGAGGGAGGTGAAGAAACAATTTAGAGACGCCTGTGTGGCTACAAACATCCTAGAAGATGTGATATCAAGAAAAGATGCCGAGATAAGAATTATGGAAAAGAGAAGTGAAAGAGATGAGTTGATGCTGTTAGAGCTGAAAGACAAAGTAGATAGGCTAGAGTGCAAAAACAAGTGTCTAAAAACAAGAATTAAAGAGCTTGAAGCACTTGAAGAACAAAAGGCTGAGACTGACAGACACAGTGTATGTATGAGTCGAGAAGTCGATGAGATGAAAGCACAGAATAGCCAACTTTTAGGTGAAGTCAAAGTGTCCAAGGATTTAGTTGTAACTTTAAGAAAGGAGAAATCAGAAGTAGATGACAAAGTAAAGAACCTAATACGAGAGAAGTCTGACTTAGAGGAAGAGGTAGCGTCTCTAAGGCGAAAGAAAACTACTACGGAAAATTTGAAGAAGGAAAACGATAAATGGAAACTTGATAGGATAGAACGCAACAGTGATACAAATAGTGTAGAGGTTGTAAGTAAAAGTGCTGAGAAGAAAATTAACGAACTTGCAGTGTTTCATGCATTAGAGAAAGCAGCTGATAAATATGCGCGTGAAATGGACAAGGAATTAGAGGATATGGCAGATGGGGTAAAAGGTAGCAAGAAACGTCCTGAAACTGACAGATTGCCTACAATACGAGAAAGGAGGGTTGCTGCCATAAATAAAGAGTTTGAAAAAAACCAGATAGAAAAGGCTGAGCAAGTGAAATTTTGGCCTTTGGGAACCCCAGAACGCGATTCCATTATCGCTGAAAGAAGAAGAAAAGACGATGAAAGAGTCAAAGTAGACCTGCCTTTTGCCATACGATTGGGACGACAGCAAGAGTTTGTTGACCACCAGAAAGGAATAGACAGGGGCAACAGATTCAGAGAAGATGATAGGTCAGAAATAGGAGACCTGGCAACCACTAGTGATGGGAGAGATACAAACAGAGGAAAAGTAACCATTTTAAGTGGTAACCATGTTAACATCGGTTTGATTAAAATTATGCAGGTTGAGGGAAGTAAAGTAAGCTCGTCAGTAAAGAGAATGAGAAGAGATATAAATTAGTCATAGAATCAGCCCCAGAAGGTGACAAGATGTCACAATTGAGTTTTCTTGCTATTTCATAGTTTGGATGTTGTAACTAATAAGGTGTATGAGTCTACTAACTTTTAGACAAATTCTATATGTAATATGTCAATGTGCACTGAATGATGAGTATGAGTCTGTAAATGTACTGTTGCCTTAATGAGGAGACAGAACTATATGTATGAAGATGTTAGTGAGTCACCTGAAGTAAACAAACAAAATGGTAGCCATGTTTACATCGGTTTAAAAAGTTTGAGTAGAGTTAAGAGAACTCAGAATTTACAGAAAATAGAGTATTCATGGAGAGAAAAACATAGGGAACTAAGAAGAGAGAGTCAGTGACCCGAGATGGGGAGACTATGAGTTATATAGGAATTCCAAGTGTGGAACAGCACTGTGAGATGTACCGATGTGTGTATGGTGTGTTGTGGATATTTTCTTATGTAAGTCTAGACAGATTAGATTCTGTATCAAGTTTAAGTCATAATTTTGATTGCTATGTGTCTGTGATTACTTCTATGCTTCAATGTTCGGTCTGTCCAAGACTGTTGTGTGTATAATTTGAGGAGAAACATGTGAGATGCACATTTTTTAAAAAAGACAATTTTATGAAAATGTAATTATATGTAGACGGAGAGAATTGCCTAAAATTTAGGAATATGTGGTGAGAGAGAACACATAAGAAGACTTTCGACCCGACAAGAGTGGACCAGTAAATTAAGCCTGTGGGCTGAGAGATTCTATAAGAAAGCGTATCTCTATGCAGACAACTTTATTAGCAATGCCAGAAGAGCACGTGTTACAGGGGGTATAAGAGAAGAGAGTAGACGGGTCTTGTTTCTTTTTCAGAACTGGCACAGATATGATGCCGAAGAAAGACTAAACACGTCTTATTAGGCAATTAAGAGAGTATAGTGCGAAAGCCGATCGAGCCTTAAATATTTCAGAATTGATGTTTCCACAAAATGTTTTGCATACATGAGACACATGTTGTGTCGCAAAGATGTTTATTGAATGTCATGATATTGTTGTAGAATTATGAATGTTGTATATGTAAACACCAATTACAGAACCTACCAGTTTAAATTAATAGACGGAAAGAAATGTGGGTTAGACATAGACAAAACAGACGATGACCTCAATTTAGCTGGCCTACATTCAGGCTAGGTCCAGAGTGACGTCACGTTAGTCAGAGGCTTCAAAGCAAAACAAAGTGGCATGGCAGAGCGATGTTGTAAGATGATTGTATACATGATGGATTTTTCTTTTGAGATTCCAGTTTATAGATGTTGAATTTGTATTTCTAATTGTTGTGATAATTGATGTACAATGAGAAAAAGGAAATTAGTTAGCCCATTAAGGAAGTAGAAAGAGAGCAGTCACACTATGTTTTTATTTTGAGTTAAATTGATCTATGAATATATCAATTCAACTGAAATGTTGAGGGAGATATATGTTATAGTGTGACTCAGTCATGGGCGATAATGGAAGAATAGAAGAATATGACGGTAGACAGAGTAAGGATAGACATGGTTAGAGGAGATGCCAGAATGCTTTGGCGAGGGGCAGTAGCTAGAGTAACACTAAGAAGCCAGGGCTTGACTGAAACGGACGGTCGGCCAGAGACTCAGAGACATTCAGCTACAGTCGGCCAGACTCAGTGAGACTTTACTGAACTTGAAACAAGAACACGACAAGAACTTAAGTTGGACTTATACAATTGAAATAATTCGTTTAGAGGATTGGTGATACGTATTGGACTTAGATATATAATAGTTGAAGGAAGTCCAACTGTGTAACTATGAGTCGAGTCAAGATACTAGTTCCTCAGAACTATCAGAACTATCAGATAGAGACATGCAGATATAAACAAAGAACACTATACGGTCACAAAAGTTATTTGACAATTCATCATCGCCGATAGGCTATGTCAAATAACGACATTTTGTAAAACCACACACATGAAGTCACTAATAAAGACTGTTTATACTTGTTCAAAAGGATGATGAGTTATATGTGTGTGTCGATGAAAGAACAAGTAGTAAGTTACAAAGAAATCAGATAGAGACCCTGCAATAGGGTGAACCTCGAAGCCGTTGATCACGATGGAACCCGACCACTTGTCCATTGACGTCCAGTTCACTAACCACTGAGAAGAGATAACAAGAGATGAAGGTGGTCATGTGATGAGAAGAGATAACAAGAGATGAAGGTGGTCATGTGATGAGAAGAGATAACAAGAGATGAAGGTGGTCATGTGATGAGAAGAGATAACAAGAGATGAAGGTGGTCATGTGATGAGAAGAGATAACAAGAGATGAAGGTGGTCATGTGATGAGAAGAGATAACAAGAGATGAAGGTGGTCATGTGATGAGAAGAGATAACAAGAGATGAAGGTGTCATGTGTTGGTCATGTGATGAGAAGAGATAACAAGAGATGAAGGTGGTCATGTGTTGGTCATGTGATGAGAAGAGATAACAAGAGATGAAGGTGGTCATGTGTTGGTCATGTGATGAGAAGAGATAACAAGAGATGAAGGTGGTCATGTGTTGGTCATGTGATGAGAAGAGATAACAAGAGATGAAGGTGGTCATGTGTTGGTCATGTGATGAGAAGAGATAACAAGAGATGAAGGTGGTCATGTGTTGGTCATGTGATGAGAAGAGATAACAAGAGATGAAGGTGGTCATGTGATGAGAAGAGATAACAAGAGATGAAGGTGGTCATGTGTTGGTCATGTGATGAGAAGAGATAACAAGAGATGAAGGTGGTCATGTGTTGGTCATGTGATGAGAAGAGATAACAAGAGATGAAGGTGGTCATGTGTTGGTCATGTGATGAGAAGAGATAACAAGAGATGAAGGTGGTCATGTGATGAGAAGAGATAACAAGAGATGAAGGTGGTCATGTGATGAGAAGAGATAACAAGAGATGAAGGTGGTCATGTGATGAGAAGAGATAACAAGAGATGAAGGTGGTCATGTGATGAGAAGAGATAACAAGAGATGAAGGTGGT
Organism: Megaustenia siamemsis; assembly: GCA_032433765.1. NCBI lineage: Eukaryota > Metazoa > Mollusca > Gastropoda > Stylommatophora > Ariophantidae > Megaustenia > Megaustenia siamemsis. The sequence continues at coordinate 36,939,031 of JAVIAB010000102.1, read as the reverse complement.
CATGTGATGAGAAGAGATAACAAGAGATGAAGGTGGTCATGTGATGAGAAGAGATAACAAGAGATGAAGGTGTCATGTGTTGGTCATGTGATGAGAAGAGATAACAAGAGATGAAGGTGGTCATGTGTTGGTCATGTGATGAGAAGAGATAACAAGAGATGAAGGTGGTCATGTGTTGGTCATGTGATGAGAAGAGATAACAAGAGATGAAGGTGGTCATGTGTTGGTCATGTGATGAGAAGAGATAACAAGAGATGAAGGTGGTCATGTGTTGGTCATGTGATGAGAAGAGATAACAAGAGATGAAGGTGGTCATGTGTTGGTCATGTGATGAGAAGAGATAACAAGAGATGAAGGTGGTCATGTGTTGGTCATGTGATGAGAAGAGATAACAAGAGATGAAGGTGGTCATGTGTTGGCCATGTGATGAGAAGAGATAACAAGAGATGAAGGTGGTCATGTGTTGGTCATGTGATGAGAAGAGATAACAAGAGATGAAGGTGTCATGTGTTGGTCATGTGATGAGAAGAGATAACAAGAGATGAAGGTGGTCATGTGTTGGCCATGTGATGAGAAGAGATAACAAGAGATGAAGGTGGTCATGTGTTGGTCATGTGATGAGAAGAGATAACAAGAGATGAAGGTGGTCATATGTTGGTCATGTGATGAGAAGAGATAACAAGAGATGAAGGTGGTCATGTGATGAGAAGAGATAACAAGAGATGAAGGTGGTCATGTGTTGGTCATGTGATGAGAAGAGATAACAAGAGATGAAGGTGGTCATGTGTTGGTCATGTGATGAGAAGAGATAACAAGAGATGAAGGTGTCATGTGTTGGTCATGTGATGAGAAGAGATAACAAGAGATGAAGGTGGTCATGTGTTGGTCATGTGATGAGAAGAGATAACAAGAGATGAAGGTGGTCATGTGTTGGTCATGTGATGAGAAGAGATAACAAGAGATGAAGGTGGTCATGTGTTGGTCATGTGATGAGAAGAGATAACAAGAGATGAAGGTGGTCATGTGTTGGCCATGTGATGAGAAGAGATAACAAGAGATGAAGGTGGTCATGTGTTGGTCATGTGATGAGAAGAGATAACAAGAGATGAAGGTGTCATGTGTTGGTCATGTGATGAGAAGAGATAACAAGAGATGAAGGTGGTCATGTGTTGGTCATGTGATGAGAAGAGATAACAAGAGATGAAGGTGGTCATGTGTTGGTCATGTGATGAGAAGAGATAACAAGAGATGAAGGTGGTCATGTGTTGGTCATGTGATGAGAAGAGATAACAAGAGATGAAGGTGGTCATGTGATGAGAAGAGATAACAAGAGATGAAGGTGGTCATGTGTTGGTCATGTGATGAGAAGAGATAACAAGAGATGAAGGTGGTCATGTGTTGGTCATGTGATGAGAAGAGATAACAAGAGATGAAGGTGTCATGTGTTGGTCATGTGATGAGAAGAGATAACAAGAGATGAAGGTGGTCATGTGTTGGTCATGTGATGAGAAGAGATAACAAGAGATGAAGGTGGTCATGTGTTGGTCATGTGATGAGAAGAGATAACAAGAGATGAAGGTGGTCATGTGTTGGTCATGTGATGAGAAGAGATAACAAGAGATGAAGGTGGTCATGTGTTGGCCATGTGATGAGAAGAGATAACAAGAGATGAAGGTGGTCATGTGTTGGTCATGTGATGAGAAGAGATAACAAGAGATGAAGGTGTCATGTGTTGGTCATGTGATGACAAGAGATAACAAGAGATGAAGGTGGTCATGTGTTGGTCATGTGATGAGAAGAGATAACAAGAGATGAAGGTGGTCATGTGTTGGTCATGTGATGAGAAGAGATAACAAGAGATGAAGGTGGTCATGTGTTGGTCATGTGATGAGAAGAGATAACAAGAGATGAAGGTGGTCATGTGTTGGTCATGTGAAGAGAAGAGATAACAAGAGATGAAGGTGGTCATGTGTTGGTCATGTGATGAGAAGAGATAACAAGAGATGAAGGTGGTCATGTGTTGATCATGTGATGAGAAGAGATAACAAGAGATGAAGGTGTCATGTGTTGGTCATGTGATGAGAAGAGATAACAAGAGATGAAGGTGGTCATGTGTTGGTCATGTGATGAGAAGAGATAACAAGAGATGAAGGTGGTCATGTGTTGGTCATGTGATGAGAAGAGATAACAAGAGATGAAGGTGGTCATGTGTTGGCCATGTGATGAGAAGAGATAACAAGAGATGAAGGTGGTCATGTGTTGGTCATGTGATGAGAAGAGATAACAAGAGATGAAGGTGGTCATGCGTTGATCATGTGATGAGAAGAGATAACAAGAGATGAAGGTGGTCATGTGTTGGTCATGTGATGAGAAGAGATAACAAGAGATGAAGGTGTCATGTGTTGGTCATGTGATGAGAAGAGATAACAAGAGATGAAGGTGGTCATGCGTTGGTCATGTGATGAGAAGAGATAACAAGAGATGAAGGTGGTCATGCGTTGGTCATGTGATGAGAAGAGATAAATAGAGATGAAGGTGGTCATGTGTTGGTCATGTGATGAGAAGAGATAACAAGAGATGAAGGTGGTCATGTGTTGGTCATGTGATGAGAAGAGATAACAAGAGATGAAGGTGGTCATGTGTTGGTCATGTGATGAGAAGAGATAACAAGAAATGAAGGTGGTCATGTGTTGGTCATGTGATGAGAAGAGATAACAAGAGATGAAGGTGTCATGTGTTGGTCATGTGATGAGAAGAGATAACAAGAGATGAAGGTGTCATGTGTTGATCATGTGATGAGAAGAGATAACAAGAGATGAAGGTGGTCATGTGTTGATCATGTGATGAGAAGAGATAACAAGAGATGAAGGTGGTCATGTGTTGGTCATGTGATGAGAAGAGATAACAAGAGATGAAGGTGGTCATGTGTTGGTCATGTGATGAGAAGAGATAACAAGAGATGAAGGTGGTCATGTGTTGGTCATGTGATGAGAAGAGATAACAAGAGATGAAGGTGGTCATGTGTTGGTCATGTGATGAGAAGAGATAACAAGAGATGAAGGTGGTCATGTGTTGGTCATGTGATGAGAAGAGATAACAAGAGATGAAGGTGGTCATGTGTTGGTCATGTGATGAGAAGAGATAACAAGAGATGAAGGTGGTCATGTGTTGGTCATGTGATGAGAAGAGATAACAAGAGATGAAGGTGGTCATGTGTTGGTCATGTGATGAGATGAGATAACAAGAGATGAAGGTGGTCATGTGTTGGTCATGTGATGAGAAGAGATAACAAGAGATGAAGGTGGTCATGTGTTGGCCATGTGATGAGAAGAGATAACAAGAGATGAAGGTGTCATGTGTTGGTCATGTGATGAGAAGAGATAACAAGAGATGAAGGTGTCATGTGTTGGTCATGTGATGAGAAGAGATAACAAGAGATGAAGGTGGTCATGCGTTGGTCATGTGATGAGAAGAGATAACAAGAGATGAAGGTGGTCATGTGTTGGTCATGTGATGAGAAGAGATAACAAGAGATGAAGGGTCATGTGTTGGTCATGTGATGAGAAGAGATAACAAGAGATGAAGGTGTCATGTGTTGGTCATGTGATGAGAAGAGATAACAAGAGATGAAGGTGTCATGTGTTGATCATGTGATGAGAAGAGATAACAAGAGATGAAGGTGGTCATGTGTTGGTCATGTGATGAGAAGAGATAACAAGAGATGAAGGTGGTCATGCGTTGGTCATGTGATGAGAAGAGATAACAAGAGATGAAGGTGGTCATGCGTTGGTCATGTGATGAGAAGAGATAACAAGAGATGAAGGTGTCATGTGTTGGTCATGTGATGAGAAGAGATAACAAGAGATGAAGGTGTCATGTGTTGGCCATGTGATGAGAAGAGATAACAAGAGATGAAGGTGGTCATGTGTTGGTCATGAGATGAGAAGAGATAACAAGAGATGAAGGTGGTCATGTGTTGGTCATGTGATGAGAAGAGATAACAAGAGATGAAGGTGTCATGTGTTGGTCATGTGATGAGAAGAGATAACAAGAGATGAAGGTGGTCATGCGTTGATCATGTGATGAGAAGAGATAACAAGAGATGAAGGTGTCATGTGTTGGTCATGTGATGAGAAGATATAACAAGAGATGAAGGTGGTCATGCGTTGGTCATGTGATGAGAAGAGATAACAAGAGATGAAGGTGGTCATGCGTTGATCATGTGATGAGAAGAGATAACAAGAGATGAAGGTGTCATGTGTTGGTCATGTGATGAGAAGAGATAACAAGAGATGAAGGTGGTCATGTGTTGGTCATGTGATGAGAAGAGATAACAAGAGATGAAGGTGGTCATGTGTTGGTCATGTGATGAGAAGAGATAACAAGAGATGAAGGTGGTCATGTGTTGGTCATGTGATGAGAAGAGATAACAAGAGATGAAGGTGGTCATGTGTTGGTCATGTGATGAGAAGAGATAACAAGAGATGAAGGTGTCATGTGTTGGTCATGTGATGAGAAGAGATAACAAGAGATGAAGGTGGTCATGCGTTGGTCATGTGATGAGAAGAGATAACAAGAGATGAAGGTGGTCATGTGTTGGTCATGTGATGAGAAGAGATAACAAGAGATGAAGGTGGTCATGTGTTGGTCATGTGATGAGAAGAGATAACAAGAGATGAAGGTGGTCATGTGTTGGTCATGTGATGAGAAGAGATAACAAGAGATGAAGGTGGTCATGTGTTGGTCATGTGATGAGAAGAGATAACAAGAGATGAAGGTGGTCATGTGTTGGTCATGTGATGAGAAGAGATAACAAGAGATGAAGGTGGTCATGTGTTGGTCATGTGATGAGAAGAGATAACAAGAGATGAAGGTGGTCATGTGTTGGTCATGTGATGAGAAGAGATAACAAGAGATGAAGGTGGTCATGTGTTGGTCATGTGATGAGAAGAGATAACAAGAGATGAAGGTGGTCATGTGTTGGTCATGTGATGAGAAGAGATAACAAGAGATGAAGGTGGTCATGTGTTGGTCATGTGATGAGAAGAGATAACAAGAGATGAAGGTGGTCATGTGTTGGTCATGTGATGAGAAGAGATAACAAGAGATGAAGGTGGTCATGTGTTGGTCATGTGATGAGAAGAGACAACAAGAGATGAAGGTGTCATGTGTTGGTCATGTGATGAGAAGAGATAACAAGAGATGAAGGTGGTCATGTGTTGGTCATGTGATGAGAAGAGATAACAAGAGATGAAGGTGTCATGTGTTGATCATGTGATGAGAAGAGATAACAAGAGATGAAGGTGGTAATGCGTTGGTCATGTGATGAGAAGAGATAACAAGAGATGAAGGTGTCATGTGTTGGTCATGTGATGAGAAGAGATAACAAGAGATGAAGGTGGTCATGCGTTGGCCATGTGATGAGAAGAGATAACAAGAGAAGAAGGTGGTCATGTGTTGGTCATGTGATGAGAAGAGATAACAAGAGATGAAGGTGTCATGTGTTGATCATGTGATGAGAAGAGATAACAAGAGATGAAGGTGGTCATGTGTTGGTCATGTGATGAGAAGAGATAACAAGAGATGAAGGTGGTCATGTGTTGGTCATGTGATGAGAAGAGATAACAAGAGATGAAGGTGTCATGTGTTGATCATGTGATGAGAAGAGATAACAAGAGATGAAGGTGGTCATGTGTTGGTCATGTGATGAGAAGAGATAACAAGAGATGAAGGTGTCATGTGTTGGTCATGTGATGAGAAGAGATAACAAGAGATGAAGGTGGTCATGCGTTGGCCATGTGATGAGAAGAGATAACAAGAGAAGAATGTGGTCATGTGTTGGTCATGTGATGAGAAGAGATAACAAGAGATGAAGGTGGTCATGCGTTGGTCATGTGATGAGAAGAGATAACAAGAGATGAAGGTGGTCATGTGTTGGTCATGTGATGAGAAGAGATAACAAGAGATGAAGGTGGTCATGCGTTGGTCATGTGATGAGAAGAGATAACAAGAGATGAAGGTGGTCATGCGTTGGTCATGTGATGAGAAGAGATAACAAGAGATGAAGGTGTCATGTGTTGGCCATGTGATGAGAAGAGATAACAAGAGATGAAGGTGTCATGTGTTGGCCATGTGATGAGAAGAGATAACAAGAGATGAAGGTGTCATGTGTTGGCCATGTGATGAGAAGAGATAACAAGAGAAGAAGGTGTCATGTGTTGGTCATGTGATGAGAAGAGATAACAAGAGATGAAGGTGTCATGTGTTGGCCATGTGATGAGAAGATACAACAAGAGAAGAAGGTGGTCATATGTTGACATAGTGATGGTGAAAGAGGCCGACCTAGAGAAACACTAAAAAGAACGTTGAAGCGAGAGGCAACAATAACAGGCATAAGCTACCCCTCCAAGATTGTACAAATCGCCCAGAACAGAGCCATGTGGCGAGACATAATGCTGGTTCTCTACAAGGTCTGAGAGTTCAAAGATCGTTGGACACAAGAGTCTAGAATTGTGCTATAAGTGCAGTCTTCCAATTGAAAAGACAATAGATAGACAGAAAGACAGACAAGAAGACAGACAGGCAGGCAGGCGGGCAGGCAGGACAGGACTGGACCGGACCGGACCGACAGTCAGACAGGCTGACAGTAAAGCAGGCAGACAAGCAGACAGGTAAGCAGACAAGACAGCATGCAGACAGACAGGCTGGCAGGAATGCCGGCAGACAAGCAGTCAGGCAGACAGACAGCCAGACAGACAAGACAGCAAGCAGATGGACAGACAGACAAACAGACAGACAGACAGACAGACAAGACACACAGACAGACAAGACAGAAAAGACACACAGACAGATAAGACATACAGACAGACAAGACACACAGACAGACAAGACACATAGACAGACAAGACACACAGATAGACAAGACTCACAGACAAGACAGACAAGACACACAGACAGATAAGACATACAGACAGACAAGACACACAGCCAGACAAGACACATAGACAGACAAGACACACAGACAAGACACACAGACAGACAAGACACACAGACAGACAAGACACACAGACAGACAAGACACACATACAGACTAGACAGACAAGACACACAGACAGACAAGACACACATACAGACAAGACAGACAAGACACACAGACAGACAAGACACACAGAGAGCCAAGACACACAGACAGACAAGACACACAGACAGATAGATAGATAGATAGATAGATAGATAGATAGATAGATAGATAGATAGATAGATAGATAGATAGATAGATAGATAGATAGATAGATAGATAGATAGATAGATAGATAGATAGATAGATAGATAGATAGATATAGATAGATAGATAGATAGATAGATAGATAGATAGATAGATAGATAGATAGATAGATAGATAGATAGATAGATAGATAGATAGATAGATAGATAGATGGACAAACGGACGGACAGACATACAGACAGACAGACAGATAGATAGATAGATAGATAGATAGATAGATAGATAGATAGATAGATAGATAGATAGATAGATAGATAGATAGATAGATAGATAGATAGATAGATAGATAGATAGATAGATAGATAGATAGATAGATAGATAGATAGATAGATAGATAGATAGATAGATAGATAGATAGATAGATAGATAGATAGATAGATAGATAGATAGATAGATAGATAGATAGATAGATAGATAGATAGATAGATAGATAGATAGATAGATAGATAGATAGATAGATAGATAGATAGATAGATTATCCCGAAAACAAGATTTTCATTTTAGCGTGGACAGCAGTCGTTTAGACAAACACAGACAGTGAACAAACTGTGGATGTTGACAGGTTGAGGACTGCCACAGTGGCTCAAAGACATGGGAGTTTAGCTTAATTCTCTCCTTTCTTAAACTGAATAAAGAGAGCCATACCTACTGATTTCTTATTCTTCCAGCCAAGAATCTATTCTGTTCATAGAATCAGGTTCCCTGCAGTTTGGAATCCCCCATATCCGCTCCACTCATGTCACCAGAATACCGCCAAAGCGGGTTGTCAAATTATATTGAGAAGGTCGACTTCTGCGCAGCCCTAACCGGCGACACAGACGATGTTCTCAAAACTTTCGTCGGAAATAGAGTACAGTCACTTCCTTATTCCAATTTCCTCGAAAACACACATTTACAACACACATTTAAAACACACGTTTATAACACACATTTAAAACATACGTTTAAAACACACATTTACAACACACGTTTAAAACACACATTTACAACACACGTTTAAAACACACATTTACAACACACGTTTAAAACACACGTTTAAAACACACATTTACAACACACGTTTAAAACACACATTTACAACACACATTTACAACACACGTTTAAAACACACATTTACAACACACGTTTAAAACACACATTTAAAACACACATTTACAACACACGTTTAAAACACACATTTACAACACACGTTTAAAACACACATTTACAACACACGTTTAAAACACACGTTTAAAACACAAATTTACAACACACGTTTAAAACACACATTTACAACACACGTTTAAAACACACGTTTAAAACACACATTTAAAACACTTATTTAAGACACACATTTACAACACACATTTAAAACACACGTTTAAAACACACATTTAAAACACTCATTTAAGACACACATTTAAAACACACATTCAAAACACATATTTAAAACAAGCATGGCAAACGGTTAAGGGACTATGTTAGTCTCTGCAAAAACATGGCGTCATACAGCCATTTTGCATCTTGGATTATGGGATTAGTAAAAGTCAGTACAAAGCGACCCAAGTTGGCTGCCTGGTCGTGAGTGCTAGAGACTAAAGTGTAAAGGTAGTCACTTAACATCAAATATTGATGACGCTTTAAATTATAGTCCACATAATCATCATCATCAAGTGCCAAGCCAGCTGGCATAGATGATCATGTCTCTCCACAACTTTCGATCTCGACAGTTATTTATCATTTCGATTGTTGACTTTTCTGCCAAGCCATTCTCTTAAGCTGTCTGGTATTTTGTTCTCTTTGCTTCCCTCTATCTCTTCGTCCCTCAATTTTCCCAGTTGTTACAATATATTCCAGTTGTTCTCTTCTCATTACATGGCCAAAAAATGATGATTGTTTCTTCCTAATATTGGAAATTAGTTCTCTTTTTGCTTTGGCCTCTTTCAGAACGCTTTCATTACTCTTCTTAGCTGTCCATGGTATTCTCAACATTCTTCTGTAAAACCACATTTCTACAGCCTCCGTGATTTTTTTTTCTGTCGGTTGTCCTATTGTCCATGGTTCACATCTATATGTTAAGATTGGGTCTATATAACAATTAATATTTCTTTTTCTTGTTTCGATTGACAAAAAAGAGATAGCACAGTATCTTCCTCATTTTTTGGAACATTGATTTTTCATGATCTGATCTGCATCTCACCTCTGTTCTATCTATCTATCTATCTATCTATCTATCTATCTATCTATCTATCTATCTATCTATCTATCTATCTATCTATCTATCTATCTATCTATCTATCTATCTATCTATCTATCTATCTATCTATCTATCTATCTATCTATCTATCTATCTATCTATCTATCTATCTATCTATCTATCTATCTATCTATCTATCTATCTATCTATCTATCTATCTATCTATCTATCTATCTATCTATCTATCTGTCTGTCTGTCTGTTTGTCTGTCTGTCTGTCTGTCTGTCTGTCTGTTTGTCTGTCTGTCTGTATGTTTGTCTGTCTGTCTGTCTGTCTGTCTATCTGTCTGTCTGTCTGTCTGTCTGTCTGTCTGTCTGTCTATCTATCTGTATGTCTGTATGTCTGTCTGTCTGTCTGTCTATCTATCTATCTTCCTATCTATCTGTCGCCCTGTCTGCCTGCCTGCCTTCTTGCCTGCCTGTCTGTCTGCTGTTTGTCTATCTCTTTGTGTGCGTGTGTCTTATATAACTATCCTCTATATGTCTCTCTGTGTGTCTTGTCTGTATGTGTGTCTCGTCTGTCTGTGTGTCTTGTCTGTCTGTGTGTCTTGTCTGTCTATGTGTCTTGTCTGTCTGTGTGTCTTTTCTCTATGTGTGTCTTGTCTCTCTGTGTGTCTTGTATGTCTGTGTGTCTTGTATGTCTGTGTGTCTTGTCTCTCTCTGTGTCTTATCTGTCTGTGTGTCTTGTCTGTCTGTGTGTCTTGGCTCTCTGTGTGTCTTGTCTGTCTGTGTGTCTTGTCTGTCTTGTCTGTATGTGTGTCTTGTCTGTCTGTGTGTCTTGTCTGTCTGTGTGTCTTGTCTGTCTGCGTTTCTTGTCTGTGTGTCTTGTCTGTCTGTGTGTCTTATCTGGCTGTGTGTCTTGTCTGTCTTGTCTGTGTGTCTTGTCTGTCTGTGTGTCTTGTCTGTCTGTGTGTCTTGTCTGTCTGTGTGTCTTGTCTGTCTGTGTGTCTTGTCTGTCTGTGTGTCTTGTCTGTCTGTATGTCTTATCTGTCTGTGTGTCTTTTCTGTCTTGTCTGTCTGTGTGTCTTGTCTGTCTGTGTGTCTTGTCTGACTGTTTGTCTTGTCTGTCTGTGTGTCTTGTCTGTCTGTGTGTCTTGTCTGTGTGTCTTGTCTGTCTGTGTGTCTTGTCTGGCTGTGTGTCTTGTCTGTCTGTATGTCTTATCTGTCTGTGTGTCTTGTCTGTCTTGTCTGTGTGTCTTGTCTGTCTGTGTGTCTTGTCTGTCTGTGTGTCTTGTCTGTCTGTGTGTCTTGTCTGTCTGTGTGTCTTGTCTGTCTGTATGTCTTATCTGTCTGTGTGTCTTTTCTGTCTTGTCTGTCTGTGTGTCTTGTCTGTCTGTGTGTCTTGTCTGTCTGTGTGTCTTGTCTGTCTGTGTGTCTTGTCTGACTGTTTGTCTTGTCTGTCTGTGTGTCTTGTCTGTCTGTGTGTCTTGTCTGACTGTGTGTCTTGTCTGTCTGTGTGTCTTGTCTGTCTGTGTGTCTTGTCTGTCTGTGTGTCTTATCTGTCTGTGTGTCTTGTCTGACTGTGTGTCTTGTCTGTCTGTCCGTTAGTCTATCATCTTCTCCTTATCTCAGCTTCCCCGCCGTCGGTTTTCCGCCTCATGCTGCATTTCTCCGCCAAAGCCGTGATCTACGCAAAGTGCACACGGGGCCTGTCTATTCTTTATCCTTATCCGATAGGGCTAGATCGCCCCACCCAGCTCACCGGGGGAAGAGTAACGCCACGAAGAAACCACCTACTCGACGTGAAACATTCCCCCAACTGTGGCTGGTTTTGAACCCACGATCTTCGTTCCCGGAACCCGACATCCTACCTCTAGACCACCCAACCCAACGACGATGAAAACAGTAACGATAAAATATGATAATAATTTCCTCCGGGCTGCCGAAGTTATTGTAAAACGATCTACGGACATGAAGAGTAACTCCATTCCAGAACGTCATTACATGTGCAAATTTGTGGAGTTTGCCGTATTTCCCTGTAGGTATCGATCTGCCGAGTAATTGGTAATCGATGTATTTAAGACCGTCCAACCGTCCAGAAAAGTCGAGCGAAGACCAATTTAATAACAACACATCATGGACAGTTATGTCCAGAAAATAGACTCAGGGCAAGAGAGAATTGTGTGAAAATAGATTGGGAATAGATGGAAGATCGACCAGGCTAATCAACTGAACTGTAATCCGCAGTATTTTTCCCCTCCGGGTGTGTAGTAGTCGATTCTATTTTGTGATTGTTCATTTCGCGACTACCATGGAGAGGTTCTCAAAATGCTATAAATGGGGTACCAGCAATTAAGTTAAGGTTGAAAGCTGGAATAATAATATTGATTAGAAAAAGGGACAATTACATATCACAAGACAGGCACTTGGTTTACTGTATTTTTAAAAAAAAGTATTCTTCTCCCTGTTGAGTATAGGTCCGCAATAAACACTTTAAGCTCCCTGTGGAGTATAGGTCCTCAACAAACACTTTAAGCTCCCTGAGGAGTATAGGTCCGCAACAAACACTTTCAGCTCCCTGTGGAGTATAGGTTCACGTGACAAATCTCTTAACGTGGCAAACCTCAGCCCTCTTAGTTTAATTATCATTCTAATGAAGGAGATAAGATCGCAGATGTAAAAGATTCCTGCAGGGTTTATGTTCAGAGTCTGCATGTCACGTTAACACACGTCTATAAATCGGAGTTTTGGGCGCCCCCTAGTTCTTCTGCCATCTGCTAGTTGTCCATAAAGTATATCTTTTGATATGCAACCATCTTTCATACAGTGTAAGTGGCCAATCCAACGTTACCTACGTTGTTTGAGCAGCGTGTAGATGTTCGGGAGACCTGTGCGTGTATGGACCTCTACGTTTGTCACTTTGTCCTTCCAGGTGATACCAAGAATACTGCGCAGACATCAAATATGGAATGCATTTAGCCTTCTCTCTTGCTTTGCATAAGTTGTCCATGATTCGCAGCCATACAGAAGGATACTCATGTTGCAGGCATTGTAAACTGCAGCCTTTGTTTTAGTTGCCAGATTCCTGCTTTGACAAACAGGCATAGAGAGACGAAGGTGAAAGCAGCTTTACCAATGCGGGTATCAATTTCTGTGTCTAAAGTTAGTTTGTCTTTGATGAAAGCCCCATGTAGCTATATATTGCTGCACAACATCTAGTTTGTACTTGTCGATAAAGGTGGCAGGTGCTGCTTTCACTGTTGTAATTCTAAAATGTTGCAATTCTAAAATGTTGCAATTCTAAAATGTTGTAATTCTAAAATGTTGCAATTCTAAAATGTTGTAATTCTAAAATGTTGAACTAGTAAAGTTTTCTCCCCTGCCTGGTTAGTCGTAAGAGGAATATGGTAGCGCGTAGCCATATTTGGAAATGACGTCAAACACATATTTGGCAGGTGTCGTTGGTGTTCCGGCAAAGCTGCCCTTAATTCGAAGAGAAAAATCTCTGGTACCAATTATTAGAGTCTGGGTGCATTCCGGAGCCTTGTTAGTCTTCCCCCTCCCCAATATGCCCCTTTTTCTTGGGAATGAATTTTGTGAACAGTAAATCAGCCACAGATATGACTACGTCATCCATACGTTGGGTGCCGTCTCCACATCGAAGGTTGGCTACAAACAGAGCGTCACTTTACTCTGTCTCTTGCCTTGATGGTGTATATCAGAAGTTCACCTGCCCAGATGTTGGTGTCATCTGTTTTCTGTTGCTCTAAAAATATAATGTAATTACCAACACGATGATGATGATGATAATGATGATGATGAGGATAATGATGATGATGAGGATAATGATGATGATAATGATAATGATGATGATGATAATGATGATGATAATAATGATAATGATGATGATAATGATGATGATGATCAAGTATCACGAGATTGACATGACTCATTACCTTTTGACAACAGAAGTCAATGTAACGACTGTAATAACGTTCCTGCCTTCCAGTATTCCGCTGGATAAATTGGAACTGCTCCATCATAGAGACACGTATAACAGACCCCACCACTGCAGGGACTATGGCTAATCTCCTCTAATTAGTCACCGTCTGTTTATTATTTACATATTATCAAAGTGTCAGTGAAAATGCTTGTTCATCATCATCATCTGCCTTACTGGTTGGCGTAGGCGATCATGTCCTTCCACAATTCTCTAACCACAGCACATCGTTTCAATTCTGTTGTTGCCTGTTTTCCATACCATGACACCAAGCTATCTAGTATCTTCTCTCTTTGTCGTCCGCGATCTCTCTTTCCTTGTATTCTGCCAGTTGTAACCAAGTATTATAACTTTCCTTTTCTTATGATGTGCCAGAAGAATGCTGATTGTTCCATTCTGATGTTTCTTAGGAGAACCTTTTCTGTGTTTGCCTCTTTGAGAAGTTCCTCGTTGGTCTTTTTACCTGTCCAGGGAACGCCCATCTCTGTGGACTCCGATGGGGTCGTAGAAATCGAGGAAGATAGAATAATAACTACGACAATTAATAAGTAACTAATAATGATAAATGAAATAAATAAAGAAACATAACGAAAATGATGATTTTGATGAAGTGGAAGTAGAAGAAGAAGAAGACAAAAAATAAGTAGAAAAAGGAGAAGAATAGATATAATGACGAAGGGAAATATAACTAGGAATAAAAAATTAACAAAATGTGCCCTCACATCAAAGTACCATACTGACGTCATCTTAACGCCAGCAACCAAAACTACAGCCACAACTAGAAATACAACTACAGCCACAACTAGAAATACAACTACAGCTACAACTAGAAATACAACTACAGCTACAACTAGAAATACAACTACAGCCACAACTAGAAATACAACTACAGCCACAACTAGAAATACAACTACAGCCACAACTAGAAATACAACTATAACCAGAACTAGAAATACAACTACAACCACAATTAGAAATACAACTACAGCCATAACTAGAAATACGACTACAACCGCAACTAGAAATAAAACTAGAAATACAAATACAACCACAACTAGAAATATAAGTACAACCACAACTAGAAATACAACTACAACCACAACTAGAAATACAACTAGAACCACACTAAAAATACAGCTACAACCACAACTAGAAATACAACTACAACCACAACTAGAAATACAACTATAACCACAACTAGAAATATAACTACAACCACAACTAGAAATATAACTATAACCACAACTAGAAATATAACTACAACCACAACTAGAAATACAACTATAAACACAACTAGAAATATAACTACAACCACAAATAGAAATATAACTACAACCACAACTAGAAATACAACTATAACCACAACTAGAAATATAACTACAACCACAAATAGAAATATAACTACAACCACAACTAGAAATACAACTACAACCACAACTAGAAATACAACTACAACCACAACTAGAAATACAACCACAACTAGAAATACAACTACAACCACAACTAGAAATACAACCACAAATAGAAATGCAACTACAACCACAACTAGAAATACAACTACAACCACAACTACAACTACAACCACAACTACAACCAACAACTACAACCACAACTACAACCACAACTACAACCAACAACCACAACTACAACCACAACTACAACCAACAACGAGCAACTCTTGTTGACAAACAATCCTGTAATGGCTTTTATTTCTGGACATTACAAACTAGACCAGGTCGTGTTCGGTCACAAACAAAAGGCCAAAGAAACAACAGGTCACTCTCTTGACTGTATCCTGACATTTCTGCTATCAGCCTGGAGTGTAATTCTCCGACACTAATCCTATTTTCTCTTTGGACTATCAGCTTCTGTTATTGTCAGTTTGGCTGACAGTTTTTGAACGAGATGGCGTCATTATTTCAAGGAAAAGGCCAAATTATGAATTATTTGAAAACAACTCACGTATTTTGGCCGAGATTTGGGATTTTGTTTGGCAGGAGGATGTCTGAATTACGTGTTTTGTCTTCTTCTTTGTCTTCTATCTATCTATCTATCTATCTATCTATCTATCTATCTATCTATCTATCTATCTATCTATCTATCTATCTATCTATCTATCTATCTATCTATCTATCTATCTATCTATCTATCTATCTATCTATCTATCTATCTATCTATCTATCTATCTATTTATCTATCTATCTATCTATCTATCTATCTATCTATCTATCTATCTATCTATCTATCTATCTATCCGCCCATCTGTCCGTCCGTATGTCTGTCTAACGATATATCTCACTATCTATCTATCTATCTATCTATCTATCTATCTATCTATCTATCTATCTATCTATCTATCTATCTATCTATCTATCTATCTATCTATCTATCTATCTATCTATCTATCTATCTATCTATCTATCTATCTATCTATCTATCTATCTATCTATCTATCTATCTATCTATCTATCTATCCGCCCATCTGTCCGTCCGTATGTCTGTCTAACGATATATCTCACTATCTATCTGTCTGTATGCCTGTTGGTCTATCTATTTATTTATCTGTCAAGTCTGTCTGTGTGTCCCTACATAACACGCTCATTATTTCTCCTACAACCTATTGACATTATATATTTACCAATTTGGCATTTCCTTACAAACAATATCTTGTATTATCTATTTTTATTATTGTATTTCTTCTCACATTATTTTATCTATTTAACCTCGCGTATTCTTGGTAGTAAATTTGATCATTTTAAAGTTTAGAGTAAATTTGTGCGTTGTGAAGTTTAGAGTAAATTTGAACGTTGGAAAGTTTAGAGTAAATTTGTGCGTTGTGAAGTTTAGAGTAAATTTGAACGTTGAAAAGTTTAGAGTAAATTTGTGCGTTGTGAAGTTTAGTGTAAATTTTGAACGTTTTAAAGTTTAGAGTAATTTGTGGGTTGTAAAGTTTAGTGTAAATTTTGAACGTTGTAAAGTTTAGAGTAAATTTGTGGGTTGTAAAGTTTAGTGTAAATTTTGAACGTTGTAAAGTTTAGAGTAAATCTGTGGGTTGTAAAGTTTAGTGTAAATTTTGAACGTTGGAAAGTTTAGAGTAAATTTTGAACGTTGGAAAGTTTAGAGTAAATTTGAACGTTGGAAAGTTTAGAGTAAATTTGAGTGTGTAAAGTTTAAAATAAATTTGTGCGTTGTAAAGTTTACAGTAAATTTGAACGTTGTAAAGTTTAAAGTAAAATTTGAACGTTGTAAAGTTTATAGTAAACTTGAATGTTGTAAAGGTGAAATAAATTTGAACGTTGTAAAATTTAAAGTAAATTTGAACGTTGTAGAGTTTAGAGAATGTTTACCAAAACAAACACCCAGCAATTTTTGTCACAATTTTTTTCTGTTTGGTTCAAACCTCTCCCACAGTCTATCGGAAACTGTGCAATATTATTTTCCTGTCTGTTTTCTGTCTAAATAGGCAGACCTGAAAGCAAAAATTTGAAATGAAAGCAATAAGAAATGTTGCAGACACGATAGTCTCGTTTCATGTCCGTCACTCAAAATTCTGTACACTACACGATCGCTGCTCGTCCAACACTTAATAAATACGTTATGCTCGTGTCTTCATTTATACTGCCATCTTCTTCTAAGAAACCAGGGGAATAACACGGAGAATATTTCTCATCGATTACATTGATCTTCCTTTGACGAGCTCTCACGAGTGCTCTGAAAGCTCGGTTTGTGAAATAAAAAGCTGGGCGACTCGTAGGGTAGACTTATTGACTCGTCCTCGATACAAAGCTCAGTGCAGTATCCGCCCATTTCATATTTTCTCGTGCAGCGGTTCTCACGTTTTTGTTCTATTTGGTGTGGTGGTGGCAGTTTTATCATGACATGTTTTGATATTTTGATAATTGTTATTGTTTACTTTGTCAATATCGTCTTCTTTATCCTCCTTCTACTCCTGCTCGTCATCATCTTTTTCTTCTTTATTATTATCATTTTAATCATCACCATCACAATCACCATCATCGTCATCATCATTTTCGTTTCTTTATCATAATCATCATCATCATCATCATCACAATCATCATCTTCATCAATTTTGCAATTATTTGTTTCCTGCTTACACTATATTTGGCAGTGTAGGGTATCATTACCCCAAAAATCATGTGCCGAGGGTCTGTAAAATTTGTGGTCACTAACACCATATTCCCTATACGCCACTTGGCGTGACGGGGGTACTTTACTTGTTTTTTATAGGGTATATATCCAGAGAGTAGGAACACATATTTTCATCTTTCATTGGTGAAAAAACACTTACTATAGACTAACATTCACACGTACTGTACACTAACACTCACAAACTATAACCGTATTGTGTACGGACCGTGAGCCAAGTGATAGGGATCAGCAGAGAGACGCGTCAGGCAGGTGTTTACAGAAATTAAGTGAAATTAAACAGAACATCAACATAACTATAGACGGTGGACAACTAAAACGACAAACGACAATTCACAAACAGCAGAGATAGAATCAAGATACAATAAAGCTTGCCAAATCAATGGACAGTTATCGCCACCGTTGTCCAACAAGGAAATAACTCTAGAGGCAAAGTAGGCACTCTACAATACAATCTTCATCCCAACGCTGTGCTACCAATGTCAGTCCTGGACCCTAGATGCAAGAACAATAAGAAATGTAACCTCTACTGAGATGAAATGTGTCAGACGAATGACAGGAAACAGTCTGAGAGATAAGATCAGAAATAAAGAACCGAGAAAAAAGCTAGGAATAGCCCCCGCCAAAGAATATATAAGAAAACAACAGATAAAATGGTTTGGCCACGTGACGAGGCAGAAAGATCAAAGCACAACACAAGCTTTCAATAAACGTTATGAGAACACCAGACCCAAGGGTCGACCACGAAAAAGATGAATGGATGGAATATTAGAAACACTAGAAAACATAACAGCAGGACGGAAACAGAAAAACAAAAGACCGCAAATTATATCAACTCTGGACACTGAAAGGCAAATGAGGAAGGAAAGAAGAAGATGATGATGACGCCACCAAGACACTACAGGCATATTTCTTTTCTTTTCTCACACAACTAACGTCGATCTGTTAAATGCCACCCGACTGGGCCACCGACATCCGGACAACCCGTGTTCGATTCCCGAAGGAAGCAGTGTGAGTTGTACTCGTGATTGGGACAAAAAAATATCCCCGCGGTCGACCTAGCCGCTGGCAGAAATGGGTACCAGGGTAGTACTCTGGGAAGTTGAGGAATGCCGCCTCGTATCTTGAATTACCATGCTTTAAGCGACACTGTCCAGAAGTCTCCGAACACTTATGGGTGGAAACTCGCGTGCTGAGATGCCGG
This sequence comes from Megaustenia siamemsis, assembly GCA_032433765.1. Lineage (NCBI taxonomy): Eukaryota > Metazoa > Mollusca > Gastropoda > Stylommatophora > Ariophantidae > Megaustenia > Megaustenia siamemsis. Next base: position 36,920,200 of record JAVIAB010000102.1, on the reverse strand, counting down.
TTCAAGTCTCGTACTTTACCTTTATCTTTCATCATCATCGGGTGCCATCTCCGCAACGAAGGTTGTCTGCCATGGAGCGCCATTCTGCTCTGTCTCTTGCTTTGATGGTGCAGGTTGTCATAGGCTGATTTGTCAATCTTTTGATGTCACTTGTCCATGTTAGTATTGGTCTGCCTCTGCCTCTTTTACCTTGTATTTTCTCCTCCAGGATTACTTTTAGTAGGCTGTTGTGCCTTTTAACATGGCCCAAAAATCGCATTTGTCTTGTTTGAATTGTGTTTAGTAGTTCTCTTTTTATTTTTAGTTGTTTTAAAACTTCTTCATTTGTTTTCTTTTCTTTCCAACCAATTCTACCTATTCTTCTATATATCCACATTTCAAAGGCTTCAATTCTCTGTTCTGTTTTTTTGTGTGTTTAATGTCCATGTTTCTGCACCATGTATGAACATTGAGAAGATGTAACATTTTGCTATTCTTAGTTCTAGCCCTGGTGTTACTTGTTTTGATGTTAGTATCTTCTTCATGACATTAAAATTACTTTTTGCCATTTCTATTCTTTTGTTTATTTCAGTTGTACATTTTCCATCACTGGTTATAGTATGTCCAAGGTAGTTATAGTTCTGAACTGTCTCCAGGTCTATTCCTTCAATTTTAATATCCACTTGTGGGTTTTGAACATTTTTTTTTTGTTTATGATCATAGTTTTAGTCTTTTTGATATTCATATCTAGTCCATATTTTTCCTTGTCATGTTTATTTCATTAAGTAATTGTTGTAGGTCTTTGGGATCTTTACTTCTACCTCTACCTCTACCTTTACCTCTATCTCTACCTCCACCTTTACCTTTACCTTTATCTTTACCTTTACCTTTACCTCTACCTTGACCTCTACCTCTACCTCTACCTTTACTTCTACCTTTACCTCTACTTCTACCATTACCTCTACCTTTACCTTTACTTCTACCATTACCTCTACCTTTACCTTTACTTCTACCTTTACCTCTACTTTTACCATTACTACCTCTACCTCTACCTTTACTTCTACCATTACCTCTACCTTTACCTTTACTTCTACCTTTACCTTTACTTCTACCATTACCTCTACCTTTACCTTTACTTCTACCTTTACCTTTACTTCTACCTTTGCCTTTACCTTTTCGTGTACAATTTCGTTGCAATATCTTCATCTATTTCACAAATACGAAGGAAATAGCGTGTTTAATAGCGAGTGAGATACACTTTTTGTTCCAATTGTCGCTAAGTGGCGTTATATCAACGTTTGAGAAGCACTGTCGCAGACAGTAGATCATCTTAAACGTTAAAAGGATCGCGAAGATGTTGAATCGATGTACCCTGGCGCCGGTTGTAAAAGAGGCTAGTTCCAATAGTCACGGCCGATATTAAAAGCATTTATAGGGACAGTGGATTGATCCCGTTCGGTCATAATAGTCAATGAAGGCTTTTGTCAATTGTTCTATATTTTAGGTTAGATATTTGTGATAGTTCCGTTCATTTTCTCTCTCTATCTCTCTATCGTTCTCTTTCTCTCTCTCTCTCTCTCTCTCTCTCTCAGACACACTTTATCTCTCTCTCTTTCTATATATATATATATATATATATATATATATATATATATATATATAATCAAGAAAAGACGATTGGCTTGTTGCAGGAGCTACTGAGTTAAGTGCTCTGTGCACACCGTGAACTGTGTGTCTCATCCGTTTTGATCATGTTTCGATATTCCAATTGTTTACGATGAATGATGATATCGTATGACAGGGAACAGTTGGCTGTGTTCACTTTCTGTGCGGTTTCGCCTTATGTCTTTTGGCGTGTGCTGAGACTGCTACGATAGGGACTACAGTTACCTTTCTTTGTTTGGGAGATGAGATATTAATTCGGGTGTTACCGCTGGCACGGGCGGCTGAGCAATTATGGATTTTAATTCGTTTGCAGTGATACCGGGGCCTTCCATAACCAAATAACCAATACGATGGTCATATGTTGGACATGTGATGAGAAGAGATAATAAAGGAATAACAAAGCAAGCCCTCATGTGGGAAACAACAGGTAAGAGGAAAAGAGGAAGACCCAGAGAGACACTGAGAAGAACATTGATGAGATAGGCAAGAGCTGCAGGAATCGGCTCCCTCAATGAGATAAAGCTGCTTGCACAGAACAGAGACAAATGGCGAGACTTAATAAAAAAAGATCTTTACAAGGATTGAAAACTGCTAGAATACAAATTTAGATAAGAGGAGTATCTGAGTCTACGCCCTATGGGCCGGCTACGGCTCGAAAGGTCAATAGATAGATAGATAGATAGATAGATAGATAGATAGATAGATAGATAGATAGATAGATAGATAGATAGATAGATAGATAGATAGATAGATAGATAGATAGATAGATAGATAGATAGATAGATAGATAGATAGATAGATAGATAGATAGATAGATAGATAGATAGATAGATAGATAGATAGATAGATATTTTCTTCTCTCTCTCTCTAGATCTCTATTATTATTCTTTTTCTTCTTATAGATAGATAGATCAGATAGATAGATACACACACTTTGTTCTCTCTCACTCTCGCTCTCTCTCTCTCTCATTTCTCATTCTTTCTATTCTATCTTCTCTCACATCACACACACACACACACTCTCTCTCTCTATCACTTTCTTTCTCTCTATTTTCTCACTGTTTGACTCCTATGGAAGCCATTTGCTCTCTCTCCTCTTGATGTCTCTCTCTCTTTTCTCCATGTCCTCACTTTTAATCTTTCTCTCTACTTTTCTCTCTGTCTCTCGTCATCAGGTACAAAACAACAAATATGAATCCAAAAAGCAAACACAAAGGTCAGTTTTTTTCTCTCTCTGGTTTTCTTGGTTGACTCCTATGGAAGCCATTTTGCTGCCTCTTATCTTGATGATGAACGTGTATGTTTCTCCATGTCGACTCTTTTAATGTTAGAGTCCACGGTCTCTTGGTCTGCCTTGTGTTCCGTTTGTAGAAATGTTGACGGAGATGGAGGGAAAAAGACAAACTCAAAGGGCAAGTAATGTCTCGAAATGGTGGAAGAGGAATGTAATGTCACAGTTGGTGGCTATGTGCGAGTTTGGCCATGTCATCGAGTTGGTGTATGTCAGGACATGGATGTCACGAGTTATGTAATGTCTCGAGTTATGTAGATGTCACGGTTAATGTGATGTCCGAGCGAGTTGATGTTCCGAGTTAAGTAATGTCACGAGATGTAATGTAAGCTCACGAGTTGATGGCATGTCACGAGTTGGTGTAATGTCACGAGTTAATGTAATGTCACGAGTTGGTGGCATGTCACGAGTTGGTGTAATGTCACGAGTTGGTGTAATGTCAGGAGTTAATGTAATGTCACGAGTTAATGTAATGTCACGAGTTGGTGTAATGTCACGAGTTGGTGTAATGTCACGAGTTGGTGTAATGTCACGAGTTGGTGTAATGTCAGGAGTTAATGTAATGTCACGAGTTGGTGTAATGTCACGAGTTGGTGTAATGTCACGAGTTGGTTAAATGTCACGAGTTGGTGTAATGTCACGAGTTGGTGTAATGTCAGGAGTTAATGTAATGTCACGAGTTCGTGTAATGTCACGAGTTGGTGTAATGTCACGAGTTGGTGTAATGTCAGGAGTTGGTGTAATGTCACGAGTTGGTGTAATGTCACGAGTTGGTGTAATGTCACGAGTTGGTGTAATGTCACGAGTTGGTGTAATGTCACGAGTTGGTGTAATGTCAGGAGTTAATGTAATGTCAGGAGTTAATGTAATGTCACGAGTTGGTGTCATGTCACGAGTTCATGTAAAGTCACGAGTTGGTGTCATGTCACGTGTTGGTGTAATGTCACGAGTTGATGTCATGTCACGTGTTGGTGTAATGTCACGAGTTGGTGTAATGTCACGAGTTAATGTCATATCACGAGTTGGTGTCATGTCACGAGTTAATGTCATGTCACGAGTTAATGTAACGTCACGAGTTGATGTCATGTCACGTGTTGGTGTAATGTCACGAGTTGATTTCATGTCACGTGTTGGTGTAATGTCACGAGTTGGTGTAATGTCACGAGTTAATGTCGTGTCACGAATTGGTGTAATGTCACGAGTTGGTGTAATGTCACGAGTTGGTGTAATGTCCCGAATTGACGTAGTATCATGAGTTGATGTAATGGCGCGAGTTGATGTAAGTGCACGAGTTGATATAATGTCATGAGTTGATGTAATGTAATTAGAAAATATGGTATGGTTAAATCTTTACGTAATTAATGGGCGACACTAATTTGAACGACGTTTCGGCGCAATAAGCCTTCAGCAGGCTCAAACAAACAACGCACACAAATATGTAAGGAATTAAAGTTAATCCTACACAGCTAACTAATATTTCTGTATGTTGTTTGTTTGTTCCTGCTGAAGGCCTGTTCCTCCGAAACGTCGTTCAGATTTGTGTCGTCTATTAATTACATAGAGATTTAACTCATTTCATACGTTTCGACGCTCTGTGCGCCATGTTGATTTTCGGTCGCGTACGTTTCGACGCACAGTGAGTCACTCTCAATTTGGTTAGTGCAAACCTTCATCAAATCATATTCTTCTTACAAGTTTCGTATCATCTTGGTATTGGTGAGATCTAATACCTTGTTCAATTATCTAAACATTCATATATAATATGTTATATGTTAGATCAATATAAATATTTAAATTGATTCTTGAAACCATGACAAATGTTGTCTCTGGCATCTCTGCCGTTGTATTGATATAAAGCTTCCGTACTGAAAGAGTTAACCGTACCATATTTTCTAATTACATTACATCAACACGTGACATTACATCAACACATGATATTACATCAACACATGACATTACATCAACTCATGACATTACATCAACACATGACATTACAACAACACATGACATTACATCAACACATGACATTACATCAACACGTGACATTACATCAACACATGACATTACAACAACTCATGACATTACATCAACACATGACATTACAATAACACATGACATTACATCAACACATGACATTACATCAACTCATGACACTACATCAACTCATGACATTACATCAACTCATGACAACTAATTGCGTAATTAATTTACGTAAAGAGTTAACCATACCATATTTTCTAATTACATTACATCAATACTGACTACGGAAGCCAACTGAGAGTATTACACAATAAGCCCTTTTTTGGAATCCCCAGGGGAAAAGACAAAGAGGAAGACCAAGGAATTCTTAGAGGAGACAGATCAAAGCAGAGATGAAGATGATGAGGAAGACATGGAATGATCTTAGAAGATTTGCAAAATGCAGAACGACTTAGGAAGTGTTTGTTGAAGACCTATGCTCCACTGGGAGCTAAATGGTAGAAGAAGAAGACATTACATCAACACATGACATTACATCAACTCATGACATTACATCAACTCATGACAACTAATTACGTAATTAATTTACGTAAAGATTTAACCGTACCACATTTTCTATTTTTTTTTCTCCCTCATTTCTCCGTCTTAAGTAAGACCTTGACATTTATTGTTTCAGATGCGAGTTGGCATCCACACAGGTCGCGTGCTTGCCGGGGTTGTCGGCAGGAAGATGCCCCGCTACTGTCTGTTTGGCAACAACGTTACCACGGCCAATAAGTTCGAGTCTGGAAGCGAACCACTTAGGATCCATATCAGTCCGACAACTTATGAGTAGGTTTTGTACAAACATCATCTTTTTCTTCCTCTTTCCTTCCTCCATTGCCTTTGGCGTCGAGGAGAGATACAATCTGCGATTCTTTGCTCTTCTGTTGGCCTCTTCTGGTGTTATCCCTCCTAGTGACTCTATTTATCTATCTATCTATTGACCTTTCGAACCGTAGCCGGCCCATAGGGCGTAGACCAAGATAATCCTTCTCTTATCTGAATTTTTGTTCTAGTTTTCAATTCTTTTAAAGATATGTTATCAAATCTCGCCATTTGTCTCTGTTCTGTGCAAACAGCTTTATCTCATTGAGGGAGCCGATTCCTGCTGCTCTTGCCTCTCTCATCAATGTTCTTCTCAATGTCTCTCTAGGTCTTCCTCTTTTCCTCTTACCTGTTGTTTCCCACATGAGGGCTTGCTTTACTATTCGGTTATTATCTCTTCTCATCACATGTCCAACATATGACCATCGTCTTTTCTTTATTACTGAAGATATTAGTGGTTGATTGGCCATTTCTCTAATTTCCTCGTTTGTTTTTGAATTCGTTCCAAGCTATACCAAATATTTTCCTTAGACATAGTGACTCTAGTATTCCCTTTATCCATCTCCTTCTCGGTCTATGGTTGCAATTTTATTTACGTTATGTCTATGATCGCGATTGTGTCTCCATTATTTTGACTCTGAGCACTGTTGTGTGTATGTTACATTGTCCTCTGAGCCCTGTTGTGTGTATGTTACATTGTCCTCTGAGCACTGTTGTGTGTATGTTACATTGTCCTCTGAGCACTGTTGTGTGTATGTTACATTGTCCTCTGAGCACTGTTGTGTGTATGTTACATTGTCCTCTGAGCACTGTTGTGTGTATGTTACATTGTCCTCTGAGCACTGTTGTGTGTATGTTACATTGTCCTCTGAGCACTGTTGTGTGTATGTTACATTGTCCTCTGAGCACTGTTGTGTGTATGTTACATTGTCCTCTGAGCACTGTTGTGTGTATCTTACATTGTCCTCTGAGCACTGTTGTGTGTATGTTACATTGTCCTCTGAGCACTGTTGTGTGTATGTTACATTGTCCTCTGAGCACTGTTGTGTGTATGTTACATTGTCCTCTGAGCACTGTTGTGTGTATGTTACATTGTCCTCTGAGCACTGTTGTGTGTATGTTACATTGTCCTCTCAGCACTGTTGTGTGTATGTTACATTGTCCTCTGAGCACTGTTGTGTGTATGTTACATTGTCCTCTGAGCACTGTTGTGTGTATGTTACATTGTCCTCTGAGCACTGTTGTGTGTATGTTACATTGTCCTCTGAGCACTGTTGTGTGTATGTTACATTGTCCTCTGAGCACTGTTGTGTGTATGTTACATTGTCCTCTGAGCACTGTTGTGTGTATGTTACATTGTCCTCTCAGCACTGTTGTGTGTATGTTACATTGTCCTCTCAGCACTGTTGTGTGTATGTTACATTGTCCTCTCAGCACTGTTGTGTGTATGTTACAGTGCCCTCTCAGCACTTCTGTGGTATGTTACATTGTCCTCTCAGCACTGTTGTGTGTATGTTACAGTGTCCTCTCAGCACTGTTGTGTGTATGTTACATTGTCCTCTCAGCACTGTTGTGTGTATGTTACAGTGTCCTCTCAGCACTGTTGTGTGTATGTTACATTGTCCTCTCAGCACTGTTGTGTGTATGTTACAGTGTCCTCTCAGCACTGTTGTGTGTATGTTACATTGTCCTCTCAGCACTGTTGTGTGTATGTTACAGTGTCCTCTCAGCACTGTTGTGTGTATGTTACATTGTCCTCTCAGCACTGTTGTGTGTATGTTACAGTGTCCTCTCAGCACTGTTGTGTGTATGTTACATTGTCCTCTCAGCACTGTTGTGTGTATGTTACAGTGTCCTCTCAGCACTGTTGTGTGTATGTTACATTGTCCTCTCAGCACTGTTGTGTGTATGTTACATTGTCCTCTGCCGCTGTGCTAGTTCTGTCACAGAGTAACAGCTGTTGTTTATGCTACCAGTGCTTGCCCGTGCACTGTGATCACAGTTGTCCGTGAACCGTCTTCCAATGTACGAACATCATTATCGTTATTGTCATTGACGTCGTCATCACGTTCATTAATTTAACATTACAACTATGATTAACACAATAATTATCCTATGCATCATCATCTACTTTTCTTCCTCATTTGTTTTTAAGCGTCAAGGGAAGATATAATTGTTGTGTTTTACTCTTCTGTTGGCCTCTCCTACTGTCATGTAGCCTAGTGTTTCTAATATTCCTTCAATTCATTTTTTTTCGTGGTTGGCCCTTAAGTTTGGTGTTCTCGCAACGTTCATTGAAGGCTTGTTGTGTTATGTTTTGAGATTTCTACCTTCACGTGATTAAACAATTGTATCTGTTGTTTCTTTATTATTTTCTATGGCGGATACTATTTGTAGCTTATTTCTCAGTTCTTCATTTCTGATCTTATTTCTCAGTTCTTAATTTCTGATCTTATTTCTCAGTTCTTCATTTCTGATCTTATTTCTCAGTTCTTCATTTCTGATCTTATTTCTCAGTTCTTCATTTCTGATCTTATTTCTCAGTTCTTCATTTCTGATCTTATTTCTCAGTCTGTTTTCCTGTCATTTGTCTAACACACTTCATCTCAGTTGTGGTTACTTTTCTTATTGTTCATGCATCTTGTGTCCAGGTCTGGCATTGGTAGCACAACGTTGGGATGAAGATTGTATTGTAGAGTGCCCGTTTTGCCTCTTGAGTTATTTCCTCGTTGGACAATAGGGGTGATAAATGTCCGATGATTTGACAAGCTTTGTTGCATCTTGAGTCTATCTCTGCTGTTTGTGAATTATCGTTTGTCACTAAACTTCCCAGATATTTAAATTCGTCAACATGTTTTGTTTGCCGTCTATCATTATGTTGATATTCTGTTTTTCTTTTGCAGTATTCATGACTTCCATTTTGCTGATATTACTTTTTCCATATTTGTACGACGATTGCCTGTTGTCAGCCTTCTGGAACTTTCTGCTGTTGCCTTTCTGCATTGAATATTTTGTACAGTCATATAACTCCTGTTTCTCCTGCTTTTGTTGTTATTTCTACCGGTATGTTGTCTATCCTTGGGGCTTTATTTCTTTGCGTATATTCTATTTATCTGCATCATAGTATCATAATAATTGTAATAACATTTCACTAATATCGTTATCATAACTGACTCATCAGAAGAGACTGAGCTAATGAAATTGACACTAGTCACTTGACTGACTCATCAGAAAAGATTTAGCTAAAGAAACTGTCACTAGTCACTTGACTGACTCATCAGAAAAGATTGAGCTAAAGAAACTGTCACTTGACTGACTCATCAGAGAAGATTGAGCTAAAGAAACTGTCACTTGACTGACTCATCAGAAAAGATTGAGCTAAAGAAACTGTCACTTGACTGACTCATCAGAGAAGATTGAGCTAAAGAAACTGTCACTTGACTGACTCATCAGAGAAGATGGAGCTGAAGAAACTTCCTGACACGACATCGATTTGATCACTTATCGTTCCCAGATTGTGAGTTTGTGGCTTGAAAGGTTCGATTAGGACGAACCTGGCGATTACATTGACTGTAGATCCATAAACCTGGCCGACTCGCGCCTGACAACTATTCTGAATTCTAGAGAAGAGCACAGTTTCCAACCAACGCAGGAATATTTTATTTTCATGGACAGAATTATTGTTCTGAATTTTCTAGGGGAAATAAATACAACATGGAACTTCCGGTCAATTTGGTGGATAGGCGGCGGGAACAATTCAAGTCTATGTCTGAAAAGTGTTCCTTCTTGCAGTTTCCTCATATTCCAAGTCCGACTTGTTGCAGGAGCTACTGAGTTAAGTGCTCTGTGCACACCGTGAGCTGTGTGTCTCATCCGTTTTGATCCTGTTTCGATATCCCGCTTGTTTACGATGAATGATGATTTCGTATAACAGGGAACAGTTGGCTGTGTTCACTTTCTGCACGGTTTCGCCTTATGTCTTTTGGCGTGTGCTGAGATTGCTACGATGGGGACTACAGTTACCTTTCTTTGTTTGGGAGATGAGATATTAATTCGGATGATTCCACTGGCACGGGCGGTTGAGCAATTATGGATTTTAATTCGTTTGCAGTGATACCGGGGCCTTCCATAAACAAACAAACAAACAAATACAACATTTTATCCAGCAGTTGTACTGAAGGTGGACATAAAATAAGTAAGGGGATAAGAAAATTGAAGGATTTAAAATGTTGATCTATTTAAACATATAGAGAATTGTGTGGAAGGAAAAGACAAAGAAGTTTCAATAAGCTAAAAATGAAAAAAGAACAATTTAACACAATTCGATAATGACAAAAGAAATTGTTGTGATACACACAGACACAATACCCTGCGAAAGTGATCCTGGTAGGGAAGGTACAAGATCGACAAGGCAGAAGAAGATCAAGACTAAAGTGGGATGATAACATCAAGAGATGTACAGGTGAACCTATGGCAACGTGCACCATCAAGACAAGACACAGAGTAAAATGGCGCTGCATGTTAGCCAACCTTCGATGTGGAGACGGCACCCATTCATTGAATGACGCTCCATGGTAGCCAACCTTTGATGTGGAGACGGCACCCATTGATTGAATGACGCTCCATGGTAGCCAACCTTCGATGTGGAGACGGCATCCAATTATTGAATGACGCTACATGGTAGCCAACTTTCGATGTGGAGACGACACTCAATAAATGAATGACGCTCCATGGTAGCCAACCTTCGATGTGGAGACGACACTCAATAAATGAATGACGCTCCATGGTAGCCAACCTTCGATGTGGAGACGACACTCAATAAATGAATAACGCTCCATGGTAGCCAACCTTCGATGGGGAGACGGCACCCAATAAATGAATGACGCTCCATGGTAGCCAACCTTCGATGTGGAGACGACACTCAATAAATGAATGACGCTCCATGGTAGCCAACCTTCGATGGGGAGACGGCACCCAATAAATGAATTTACTTTTAAAAAGGCAGTACAAAACTGTATACGTTTCTATCGCGAGACCTCATCAGTATGTCAAGCAAACAAACACGTGCAAGACAATCACATCAATTGACTTTATAACATAATGGCATCGCTGCAGGTGGGACATTCACATTCACAGCACTCGTCCCAACAACCATCAAAGTGCTCATCATGATCGTTCCATGCTGTTGTGGGGAACGTGAATCAATTCAGAGGAAGAGGTATGTTTACAGCACTCGGAAAGTAAAGTAAAGTAAAGTACCCCCGTCACGCCAAGTGGCGTATAGGGAAATATGGTGTTAGTGACCCTAAATTTTACAGACCTTCAGCACATGATTTTTGGGGTAATGTGGTCAGTATTACGCCCATGCTGCTTTACTTTCCCAGAAAAAAATCCCGTACCCATTTAAGACTGGGTGAACCCGGAAGCCGTCGGTTGGGATCGAACCCTACCCCTTGTCCGTGGTAGTCCAGTTCACTAACCACTGAGCTATCGCGGCTCCCAGCACTCGGAAAAAAAATGACAAATAATCAACAACAGAAAAAAAGCAAAGAACAATATATGGACCAAAGCAGGATCGAACCCGTACTCAGTGGCACAGCGCCTTGCCACGAAAAGTCAAACGCTAGGGAACACTGCCACTCAGCTAACTAAAAAATTAGCTATCGTGGAAGTCATCATGATAAGAGAAAAGTTGGAATACTTGGTTACAACTGGCAAAATAAAAGGAAAGAGAGATCGCGGACGACAAAGAGACGAAATACTGGATAGCTTGGTGTCATGGCAAGGAAAACAGTCAACAACAGAACTGATACGATGCACTGTAGATAGAAGATTGTGGAAGGACATGATCGCCTACGCCAACCGGTATGGCACATGATGATGATCGTGGAAGTGTGTTTCGCGCAGGTGTTCTCATGACTATAGCATAAGGCTGCGATCACAGCTCGGAAATACATAGTGTATCTGTATTTTACCTATTAAGACAAGTATCTCCCGAATAGGGTAGGACTGTATACTAGCGCAGCAGATAAAGATTTAGGACGAAAATGTAGAGAACGTGCCGCGTTCTGAAAAAGGTGCGCAGATCGTGATACACACTTCCGGGTTCGGTGCAAGGCACGTCGTGGCGAAACACAATCTTCAGGTGTAGACTTCATGATCAGTGACGTGCCCCAAGAATGACTGTCCCCAAAAATGGCTGACCCCAAGAGGGTTGTCCCTAAGAAAGGCCTTCCCCAAGAAGGTTGTTCCCAAGAATGGCTGTCCCCAAGAATGCTGTCCCCAAGTATGGCTGTTCCTAATAATGGCTGTCCCCAAGAATGGCTGTCCCCAAGAATGGCTGTCCCCAAGAATGGCTGTCCCCAAGAATGGCTGTTCCCAATAATGGCTGTCCCCAAGAATGGCTGTCCCCAATAATGGCTGTCCCCAAGAATGGCTGTCCCCAAGAATGGCTGTCCCCAAGAATGGATGTCCCCAAGAATACTGTCCCCAAGAATGGATGTCCCCAAGAATGGCTGTTCCCAAGAATGGTCGTCCCCAAGAATGGATGTCCCCAAGAATGGATGTTCTCAAGAATGGCTGTCCCCAAGAATGGTCGTCCCCAAGAATGGATGTCCCCAAGAATGGATGTCCCCAAGAATGGCTGTTCCCAAGAATGGTCGTCCCCAAGAATGGATGTCCCCAAGAATGGATGTTCCCAAGAATGGTCGTTCCCAAGAATGGATGTCCCCAAAAATGGATGTCCCCAAGAATGGATGTCCCCAAGAATACTGTCCCCAAGAATGGATGCCCCCAAGAATGGCTGTTCCCAAGAATGGTCGTCCCCAAGAATGGATGTCCCCAAGAATGGATGTCCCCAAGAATGGCTGTCCCCAAGAATGGTCGTCCCCAAGAATGGATGTCCCCAAGAATGGATGTCCTCAAGAATGGCTGTCCCCAAGAATGGCTGTCCCCAAGAATGGTCGTCCCCAAGAATGGCTGTTCCCAAGAATGGTCGTCCCCAAGAATGGATGTCCCCAAGAATGGATGTCCCCAAGAATGGCTGTCCCCAAGAATGGATGTCCCCAAGAATGGCTGTCCCCAAGAATGGTCGTCCCCAAGAATGGCTGTTCCCAAGAATGGTCGTTCCCAAGAATGGATGTCCCCAAGAATGGATGTCCCCAAGAATGGATGTCCCCAAGAATACTGTCCCCAAGAATGGATGTCCCCAAGAATGGCTGTTCCCAAGAATGGTCGTCCCCAAGAATGGATGTCCCCAAGAATGGATGTCCCCAAGAATGGCTGTCCCCAAGAATGGTCGTCCCCAAGAATGGATGTCCCCAAGAATGGATGTCCCCAAGAATGGCTGTCCCCAAGAATGGCTGTCCCCAAGAATGGTCGTCCCCAAGAATGGCTGTTCCCAAGAATGGATGTCCCCAAGAATGGATGTCCCCAAGAATGGATGTCCCCAAGAATGGCTGTCCCCAAGAATGGATGTCCCCAAGAATGGATGTCCCCAAGAATGGATGTCCCCAAGAATGGCTGTTCCCAAGAATGGTCGTCCCCAAGAATGGATGTCCCCAAGAATGGATGTCCCCAAGAATGGCTGTTCCCAAGAATGGTCGTCCCCAAGAATGGATGTCCCCAAGAATGGATGTCCCCAAGAATTGCTGTCCCCAAGAATGGTCGTCCCCAAGAATGGATGTCCCCAAGAATGGATGTCCCCAAGAATGGCTGTCCCCAAGAATGGCTGTCCCCAAGAATGGTCGTCCCAAGAATGGCTGTTCCCAAGAATGGTCGTCCCCAAGAATGGATGTCCCCAAGAATGGATGTCCCCAAGAATGGATGTCCCCAAGAATACTGTCCCCAAGAATGGATGTCCCCAAGAATACTGTCCCCAAGAATGGTCGTCCCCAAGAATGGCTGTTCCCAAGAATGGTCGTCCCCAAGAATGGATGTCCCCAAGAATGGTCGTCCCCAAGAATGGATGTCCCCAAGAATGGATGTCCCCAAGAATGGATGTCCCCAAGAATACTGTCCCCAAGAATGGCTGTCCTCAAGAATGTTGTCCCCAAGAATGTTGTCCCCAAGAATGTTGTCCCCAAGAATGTTGTCCCCAAGAATAGCTGTCCCCAAGAATGGCTGTCCCCAAGATTGCTGTCCCCAAGAATGCTGTCCCCAAGAATGGTTGTCCCCAAGAATGGCTGTCCCCAAGAATGGCTGTCCCTAAAAAGGGCTGTCCCCAAAAAATGAAGCCAGGCCTCCGGTGAAACGCTCGATCCGACCGCAGTCCAGCTGGTTGCGAATTTGCAGCCGAACACAGATCACTCTTCCGTCTCAGGGCAAAGCCGTGGCCTCGTACCGATCCACTACAATCAACGGTCAGTCGCCTGCAGCACGAATCCACGCGCGCTGGCAGCACAACCTTGTGGTCAGGTAAATGCGACCTGCCCGCCGTTGTTTCTGCAGACAAAAATCAAAACCTGAATGCAGCCAAAATTCCACCAGTTCTGAACCTGATTGGACTAAGCGGCCATCTTGACCCTCTGCACGAACCGGAAGTGTATGTCTATTGATGACGTAGATATATTTCTACTTAGCTTCAGCCAACGCATCGTGAAGACATCACCTCGGGGTCCAATTGAAATTTTTTGCTTCTCCCATTTCCAGATTTTCTAGTCTGTTATCCTATTGTCCAGGATTCACGTTTATAAATGAAGACTGGTTCCACATAACAGTGAAGAACTGTTTTTCTTAGCTCCATTGTCAAAGAATGGTTAGATTATGCCTACAGAATAGATTCTTTAGATCAGTATTTATGTTGTACGGAACTACAAAGGAACTTAGAATTACCTGCAGACATCGTTACATGGTATTGGGCTGAAGGGTGTCAGCTCACTGGCCGCTGGAGCCATAACAACAACACATTAGTATCACTGACATGATAAGGAGCGATAAGGATGACTGCTATATCATTACTTTTACTCACTTATTTATTGTATGTATGTATGTATGTATGTATGTATGTATGTATGTATGTATGTATGTATGTATGTATGTATGTATGTATCTATCTATCTATCTATCTATCTATCTATCTATCTATCTATCTATCTATCTATCTATCTATCTATCTATCTATCTATCTATCTATCTATCTATCTATCTATCTATCTATCTATCTATCTATCTATCTATCTATCTATCTATCTATCTATCTATCTATCTATCTATCTATCTATCTATCTATCTATCTATCTATCTATCTATCTATCTATCTATCTATCTATCTATCTATCTATCTATCTATCTATCTATCTATCTATCTATCTATCTATCTATCTATCTATCTATCTATCTATCTATCTATCTATCTATCTATCTATCTATCTATCTATCTATCTATCTATCTATCTATCTATCTATCTATCTATCTATCTATCTATCTATCTATCTATCTATCTATCTATCTATCTATCTATCTTTCTCACCCACAGGTTAATCAAACTGACTCCTGGGTTTGCCTTCACGCCAAGAAGCAGAGCAAATCTCCCAACGGGATTTCCCGAACACATTGGGGGAATCCCCTACTTCTTGGACGATTACGAATTTCCGGACGTGAAAGGGTGTGGCTCGAACATAGACCACGTGGCCTTGGCTGTGACTTATTACAACATCAAAGGTGACCTCAGCTAACTTCCGGACTATCGCGAGTGAGCGATCCAAAAATGGAGAGAGGAGCAATTATTGGCATACCACAAGAGGGTGAATACTCGAGTGAGAGAAGGATGCAGGATACCAACCTTGACCCAAGGAAGGTCACGGTGTGTGAAAGGTGTTTGCCTGGTGTAAGAAGGTGCAAACGAATTTGTTATGTCATATCATCATCTTGTGCCATACCGATAGACCTCGACGATCATGTCCTTCCTCAATTTTCTATCCACGGTATATCTGTTCTGTTGTTGACTGTTTTCCATGCCATGACACCAAGCTATCCAGTATTTCCTCCCTTTGTCGCCCGCGATCTCTCTTTTCCTGTATTTTACCAGTTGTAGCTAAGTATTCCAACTTTCCTCTTCTCGTGACTTTTGACAATGGAAGCTAATGTAACGACTGTAAAAACTTTCCCGCTTTTCTGTATTCTGTTGGATAAATTGGAACTGCTCCATCAGAGACTCGTATAACAGACCCCACCACTGCAGGGACTATAGCTAATCTCCTCTAATTAGTCACTGTCTGCTGTCTGTTTTCCTATTATCAAAATGTCAGTGAAACTGCTTGTTCATCATTATGTGCCATACCGGTTGGAGTAGGCGATCATATCTTTCAATAATTCTGTATCCACAGTACGTCGTATCAATTCTGTTGTTGACTGTTTCCATGCAATGACACCAAGCTGTTTACTATCTTCTATCTTTGTTTTCCGCGATCTGTCTTTCTATGTTTTTGTCCAGTTGTAACCAAGTATTCCAATTTTCCACTTCTCATGATATGCTCGGAAAATGTTTTTTTCTGATGTTTTTAAGAGCTCCCTTTTTGTGTTGGCTTCTTTGAGAATCTCCTCGTTGGTCTTTTTAGCTGTCCAGGGGAACTTTCAACATTCTTCTGAGAAATCCCATATCTGAGGTCTCTAATGATCTTTTAATTTGTTTGTCTACTGTCCATGATTCACTTCCATGGGTCAGAATTGGTTCTATATCATCATCATTGAGTGCCGTCTCCGCAACGAAGGTTGACTACCATGGAGCGCCATTTTGCTCTATCTCTTGCTTTGATGGTGCAGGTTGTCATCGGTTGATTTGTCCATCTTTTGATGTTACTCGTCCATGTTAATCTTGGTCTGCCTCTGCCTCTTTTACCTTGTATTTTCCCCTCCAGGATCACTTTCAGTAGGCTGTTGTGTCTTTTAACATGGCCTAAGAATCGCATTTGTCTTGTTCTAATTGTGTTCAGAAGTTCTCTTTTCATTTTTAGTTGTTTTAAGACTTTGTCATTTGTTTTCTTTTCCTTCCATCCAATTCTACCTATTCTTCTATATATCCACATTTCAAAGGCTTCAATTCTCTGTTCTGTTTTCCTGTCTAATGTCCATGTTTCAGCACCATATAGGAATATTGAGAAGATGTAACATTTTGCTATTCTTAGTTTTAGCTCTGGTGTTATTTGTTTTGATGTCAGTATGTCCTTCATGACATTAAAATTACTTTTTGCCATTCCTATTCTTTTGTTTATTTCAGTTCTATATAGTGCCGACAAACTCTCTTTCTCACTTCTATTGACATAGATTTGTTGCAGAAGACGTTTTTCATTTTCTGAAATGCTATTTTGGCCTGAGCTTTTCTGTCTTTTTATTTCTGTGTTGCGATAATGGATTGTTCTATAGTTGTACTGGTGCCTTACATGTGTCGGAGACGAACTAAGACAGATGTAAGAAATGTGGAATAAAGGAATAAGGAAGAAGTAACTTGTAAGTATAGTGTGATTAAGGAGTTTTTAATAAGTAAACGAAGTGTAAGGAAAGTGCAGTTCAGGTGTAAAGAACCATGTATATTTAATGCAATGGAATTGTTAGTTGTATGTAATGTAAGTATGTAATGTAAGCATGTAATGTAAGTATGTAATGTAAGTATATAATGTAAGAGTATGTAATGTAAGTATGTAATGTAAGTATGTAATGTAGCATGTAATGTAAGTATGTAATGTAAGTATATAATGTAAGAGTATGTAATGTAAGTATGTAATGTAATTATGTAATGTAATTATGTAATGTAAGTATATAATGTAAGAGTATGTAATGTAAGTATGTAATGTAAGTATGTAATGTAAGTATGTAATGTAGCATGTAATGTAAGTATGTAATGTAAGAATGTAATGTAAGTATGTAATGTAAGCATGTAATGTAAGTATGTAATGTAAGTATGTAATTCAAAAGTAATGTTATAGAAAAGGAAATTCAGCGCCAGATGTAGTGAATGTTATATTAGAAATAATGTGAATGTAATAGCAATTACATATAATACAGTTATAACAAATTGTTTAAGCCCGAAGTAATGCATGTGTAATTGAATGATGTAAGATAAATGTTAGTCAAATGTAGTGAAGGTGATAGTTTGATGTAAGGTAAATTTTAGTCAAATGTAGTGAAGGTGATAGTTTGATGTAAGGTAAATGTTAGTCAAATGTAGTGAAGGTGATAGTTTGATGTAAGGTAAATGTTAGTCAAATGTAGTGAAGGTGATAGTTTGATGTAAGGTAAATGTTAGTCAAATGTAGTGAAGGTGATAGTTTGATGTAAGGTAAATGTTAGTCAAATGTAGTGAAGGTGATAGTTTGATGTAAGGTAAATTTTAGTCAAATGTAGTGAAGGTGATAGTTTGATGTAAGGTAAATGTTAGTCAAATGTAGTGAAGGTGATAGTTTGATGTAAGGTAAATGTTAGTCAAATGTAGTGAAGGTGATAGTTTGATGTAAGGTAAATGTTAGTCAAATGTAGTGAAGGTGATAGTTTGATGTAAGGTAAATGTTAGTCAAATGTAGTGAAGGTGATAGTTTGATGTAAGGTAAATGTTAGTCAAATGTAGTGAAGGTGATAGTTTGATGTAAGGACATGGAAAAAAAGGTATAGGTAAGATGTAAATAAGAATTACACAACTGGATTCAATCAATGCCTGTGATTTCTCTTATAATTTCATGTCAATTCTATCTTTTCTGGTCACTCCAAGGGCTGCTAGTACCAGGCGTGTGTTCCTTTAATTTCGTGTGCGAAGCTAACAGGATGTTGTGACAAGCATTGCAATCCAACTGGAATTCCATTGGTTTATTTTTAGCTCGTCTAAGAAAATTATAACATTAGCTCAGCCTTAATAGTAAAACGACAGAAGTAATGATAGCAATAAAGAAAAAGACATCACCACAATGCACAATATAGACATGTGGAACAATATTAAAACGGGTAAATGAATTTAAATATCTGGGAACAATGTTAATCTCAGATGGTTGGTGTACAACAGAGGTGAGATATAGAATGGCTCAGGCAAAAGCAGCTTTCCAGAACATGAGGAAGATACTGTACAGTCCATTTTTGATAATGGAAACAAGGAAAAAAAAGTTCTTAAATGTTATTTAGAACCAGTCTTAACATATGGGTGTGAATCATGGACAATATGATAACGAACACGAAAATCACTGGAGTCTGTAGAAATGTGGTTTTACAGAAGAATGTTGAGAATACCAGGGACAGCTAAGAAAAGTAGTGAAAACGTTCTGAAAGAGGTCAAAGCAAAAAATAGACAGATAATTTCCAATATTATGAAGAAACAATTTGGTTTTTGGCCATGTAATGCGAAGGGAACAGCTGGAATATATTATGACAACTGGGAAAATTGAGGGACGAAGAGATAGAGGGAAGCAAAGAGATACGATACAAGACAGCTTAAGAGAATGCCTTGGCAGACGGTCAACAACAGAAATGATAAATAACTCGAGATTGAAAGTTGTGGAAGGACATGATCACCTACGCCTGCTGGCGTGGCACTTGTTGATGATGATAAAAAAAAACTCTGCAATAATAGTTGACTTTTTCACGCAATGGAAAACGGACTTTCCCTAAAAATCTCATGCAACTCGCAAGGGAAACAATTATGTTTCCCTGTTTCATGCAATTACAAATGTAAAATGAAACCTTTACAATAATTTCTTGCAATGTGCAATAGACTTGTGACATTATTGTTGTTCGTGTTGTCGTTATGGATGCTGTGTTTACCACTAGTAACTGATTATGAAACAAGTGTTTTACATTGTTTGACGAAACATAGAAATGATTATTGAAAACACTTGTTCCATTATTTAATAGCTTATAGCTATGGAAAATATATTCCCTTTTTTTTTTATTGAAATTGAAAACTGAAATATCATCAACAGTTTCCCTAGAACTAAATATGGAAAACAGTCTGTTTTGCTCCTGAAAATTATAGAAAATAGCCTTCCCTTGTTTTCCATGAATGTCTGTAAATGAAGAACTGAGAAAAAGAACTAGGACTAATTCACAACATTGAAAATTAAAGAAAGAACAAATAAAATGATTTGGCCACGTGATACAACAAAGATCAAAACACGAGCCGTTAAGAAACGTTACGAGACACCAGACTCAAAGGTTGAACACAAGAAAGATGGATTGATGGAATATTAGAAACATTAGGAAACATAACAGCAGGAGAGGTCAACCGGAGAGAAAAAGATGGATTGATGGAATATTAGAAACACTAGGAAACAACAGCAGGAGAGGTCAATAGAAGAGTAAACGATGGATTGATGGAATATTAGAAACATTAGGAAACATAACAGCAGGAGAGGTCAACCGGAGAGAAAAAGATGGATTGATGGAATATTAGAAACATTAGGAAACAACAGCAGGAGAGGTCAACCGGAGAGAAAAAGATGGATTGATGGAATATTAGAAACATTAGGAAACATAACTGCAGGAGAGGTCAACAGAAGAGTAAACGATGGATTGATGGAATATTAGAAACATTGGGAAACATAACAGCAGGAGAGGTCAACAGAAGAGTAAAAGATGGATTGATGGAATATTAGAAACATTAGGAAACATAACTGCAGGAGAGGTCAACAGAAGAGTAAACGATGGATTGATGGAATATTAGAAACATTAGGAAACATAACAGCAGGAGAGGTCAACAGAAGAGTAAAAGATGGATTGCTGGAATATTAGAAACACTAGGAAACATAACAGCTGGAGAGGTCAACCGGAGAGAAAAAGACCTCAAATTATATCTGCCCTCGATGATGAAAGGGAGCCGCGATAGCTCAGTGGTTAGTGAACTGGGCTACAAAGGACAAGAGGTAGGGTTCGATCCCAACCGACGGCGTCTGTTTCACCCAGCCTTTAATGGGTACCGAATTTTTTTTTTCTGGGAAAGTAAAGCGGCACGGGCGTAATACCGACCACATTATCATAAAATTAATGCGCCGAAGGTCTGTAAAATCTATGGTCACTAACACCATATTCCCTATACGCCACTTGGCGTGACGGGGCTCTTTACTTTTTTTTTTTTTTTTTTTTTACTTTGATGATGAAAGGCCAGTCTTAACATATGGATGCGAATCATGGACAATAGGACAACAGACAAGAAAATCACTGGAGTCTGTAGAAATGTGGTTTTACAGAAGAATGTTAGAGTACCATGGACAGCTAAGAAGAGTAATGAAAATGTTCTGAAAGAGGCCAAAGCAAAAAGAGGGGTAATTTCCAATATTAGGAAGAGACAATCATCATTTTTTTGGTCATGTAATGAGAAGAGAACAGCTGGAGTATATTGTAACAACTGGAGAAATTGAGGGACAAAGAGATAGATAGAGGAAGCAAAGAGAAAAAATAACAGACAGCTTAAGAGAATGGCTTGGCAGAAGGTCAACAACAGAAATGATAAATAGCTGGCGAGATCAAAAGTTGTGAAGAGACATGATCACCTACGCCAGTAGGCCCAGTACTTGATGATGATGATGAAAGGCAAATGATGAAGTAAAGAAGAAGAAGATTTACATATATTGACGCAACAGATTAAAAGATAAAGTCCATCTACTGTACATTATTTTAAAAGATTATAAGGGAAACGTATCAAATATATTCTTGCACATGATTATTATAGCAAATATTTGTGGGGCCGGTTACAGGGCAAATATTTGTGGGGCCGGTTACAGGGCAAATATTTGTGGGGCCGGTTACAGGGCAAATATTTGTGGAACCGGTTACAGGGCAAATATTTGTGGGGCCGGTTACAGGGCAAATATTTGTGGAGCCGGTTACAGGGCAAATATTTGTGGAGCCGGTTACAGGGCAAATATTTGTGGAGCCGGTTACAGGGCAAATATTTGTGGGGCCGGTTACAGGGCAAATATTTGTGGGGCCGGTTACAGGGCAAATATTTGTGGAGCCGGTTACAGGGCAAATATTTGTGGGGCCGGTTACAGGGCAAATATTTGTGGAGCCGGTTACAGGGCAAATATTTGTGGGGCCGGTTACAGGGCAAATATTTGTGGAGCCGGTTACAGGGCAAATATTTGTGGAGCCGGTTACAGGACAAATATTTGTGGAGCCGGTTACAGGGCAAATATTTGTGGAGCCGGTTACAGGGCAAATATTTGTGGAGCCGGTTACAGGGCAAATATTTGTGGGGCCGGTTACAGGGCAAATATTTGTGGGGCCGGTTACAGGGCAAATATTTGTGGAGCCGGTTACTGGGCAAATATTTGTGGAGCCGGTTACAGGGCAAATATTTGTGGAGCCGGTTACAGGGCAAATATTTGTGGAACCGGTTACTGGGCAAATATTTGTGGAGCCGGTTACAGGGCAAATATTTGTGGAACCGGTTACTGGGCAAATATTTGTGGAACCGGTTACAGGGCAAATATTTGTTGTATATTTGTTGTATATTTGTTGTATTTGAATACTTGGATAAACAAATACGCTTAGTTTCTACTGTTGCAATTGATTCCTGACAGGAACACTTTTATATACACTGTTGTAGCTGATTATAGAAACAACACTACTAGTACAGAGTTGCAAATGATTATAGGAAAGTACTTCTGATGTAAAAGTAAAGTAAAGTACCCCCATCACGCCAAGTGGCGTATAGGGAAATATGGTGTTAGTGACCCTATATTTTACAGACCTTCAGCACATGCTTTTTGGGGTAATGTGGTCAGTATTACGCCCGTGCTGCTTTACTTTCCCAGAAAAAAATCCGGTACCCATTTAAGGCTGGGTGAACCCGGAAGCCGTCGGTTGGGTTCGAACCCTACCCCTTGTCCGTGGTAGTCCAGTTCACTAACCACTGAGCTAACGCGGCTCCCTGTACTTCTGATGTACTGTTGCAATTTTAATTTATCCACTTCTAATCTATTGTTGCAATTTCTTAGAGGTAAATATATGTGTGTAGTTTTTAGTTGCAGATGGGTTGCTGATAGATTTTATGAAATAATTGGGTTTGTGTTGTTTGCAACTACAACTGTGTTGTTATCAGTTATATTTTGCTGACGTTAATGTTGGTGCACTTTCTCAAATGTATGTTTATGTCTGAGTTTGTGCAACTTTCTAGCAACAACATACATTTGGTTTGTTTATGTCTGAGTTTGTGCAACTTTATAACAACAACATACATTTGGTTTAATACGAAACAATAAAGTTTGCTGACTTAGTACATGTGGATAGTTTGTTGGTTTGTTGATTGTTGGTTTGTTGATTGTTGGTTTGTTTGTTTGTTGATTGTTGGTTTGTTAGTTGTTGGTTTGTTGATTGTTGGTTTGTTGATTGTTGATTTGTTAGTTGTTGGTTTGTTGATTGTTGGTTTGTTTGTTTGTTGATTGTTGGTTTGTTGATTGTTGGTTTGTTGATTGTTGGTTTGTTGATTGTTGGTTTGTTAGTTGTTGGTTTGTTGATTGTTGGTTTGTTTATTGTTGGTTTGTTGATTGCTGGTTTGTTGATTGTTGATTTGTTAGTTGTTGGTTTGTTGATTGTTGGTTTGTTAGTTGTTGGTTTGTTGATTGTTGGTTTGTTTATTGTTGGTTTGTTGGTTTGTTTGTTCGTTGATTGTTGGTTTGTTGATTGTTGGTTTGTTGATTGTTGGTTTGGACTTCCGTTTCAAAATGGTGGGACGTTTCACGTTCTCTCAATCGCTGCAGCAAAATGTATCTGTGGTTTGATTAATGTAGGCTCTCTGACGTATGTTTCTGTGTTGAAATCAAAATGATGTTCTACTTAGCAAATCTGCGCTGCCGAGTACACACAGCAATGATCCTTTTTGACAAGTCAAGTATTGTTTGTAAAAGCGACCTTCACCATCTATGTTGACATGCGGTTTACGTCATATTAAGTGCTGTTCAATGGCCGACGTTGGTATTATTTGACGCAAGTTATTTAAATGCAGAAACGCATTTATTGTGCACTGCTCCTTCAAGTCGACCGATGATTTTCCTCTTTGGGGAATTTGCACCGTGTTTCGTTCGTTGTACGCTAACCGTACGGTCTGTTGTTTGATGTGTGACGGGGATAATTCGACGACTAACTGTGTGTTTATATGTTCGGTTGCATTCAAGAACGATGTACTAACACCGTCAAGCGCTATACATTTTTTGTTCTCAATATAACGATCATTATTTTCGGGAGGACGTGAACTTCCGGTATATGGTGGATAGGCGGCAGGAACCATTGAAGGCTATGTCTGAATAGTGTTCCTTGTTGCAGTTTCCTCATATTCCAAGTCCGGATTGTTGCAGGAGCTACTGAGTTAAGTGCTCTGTGCACACCGTGAGCTGTGTGTCTCATCCGTTTTGATCATGTTTCGATATTCCAATTGTTGACGATGAATGATGATATCGTATGACAGGAACAGTTGGCTGTGTTCACTTTCTATGCGGTTTCACCTTATGTCTTTTGGCGTGTGCTGAGACTGCTACGATGGGGACTACAGTTACCTTTCTTTGTTTGGGAGATGTGTTAGTAATTCGGATGATTCCACTGGCACGGGCGGTTGAGCAATTATGGATTTTAATTCGTTTGCAGTGATGCCGAGGCATTCCATAACCAATAACCAATGATTGTTGGTTTGTTGATTTGTTGATTGTTGGTATGTTGATTGTTGGTTTGTTGGTTTGTTGATTGTTGGTTTGTTGATTGTTGGTATGTTGATTGTTGGTTTGTTGATTGTTGGTTTGTTGATTGTTGGCTTGTTGGTTTGTTGATTGTTGGTTTGTTGATTGTTGGCTTGTTGGTATGTTGATTGTTGGTTTGTTGATTGTTGGTTTGTTGATTGTTGGTTTGTTGATTGTTGGTTTGCTGATTGTTGGTTTGTTGATTGGTGGTATGTTGATTGTTGGTTTGTTGATTGTTGGTTTGTTGATTGTTGGTTTGTTGGTTTGTTGATTGTTGGTTTGTTTTTTTGTAGGTTAATTCGTTGTTGGGGTATTTTGTTGCGGGAGATTTGCGTTGCAACTTGCTGCTCAGAAGTCCGTCACATCACGAATGGGAGATTGGTAAAGAGAAGGAAATAGAGAGATAGAGATGGGCAGAGAGAAATATTAGGATAGGTAGAGAGAAAAATTGATAGGTAGGTAAAGAGAAATAGAGAGAAAGACTTAAGTAGCTCGATTAACAGAAAGAACTATAGATTATCAAAAAAACCATACAAATTTAAAACATAATTCGTATTAAGAAAACACAACACAGCGGCAAAAAAATGTCGGAAAAAACATACACAAAAACACGTGACAGCACACAATCTTGTCTAACACCCTGTTTCATTTGTTGAAACATTCCCAACTGGTTTCCAGTTCTTATGGCCGCTGTTTGTTGCCATTACATGTTCTTTATTATTCTTAGATCTTTGCTGTCTACGTTTATGCTTCTAAAATTTTGATTATTTCTTGGTGCTTTACTTTGTCAAATGCCTTGGTGTAATCTATGAAACATAGGTATAGATCTGTTTTTCAATTCTATGGCTCTTTCTACTAAAGATCTTATGATATAAATGCCATTGCTTGTTCCTTTATCTCTAACAAAACCACACTGTTCATCGCTAATTTCTGGACAGATTTTGTTTCGCACTCTTCGCATGATGATTCTTAGTAATATCTTAGTCATATGACCCATAAGGCTTATTGTGTGATGATCATCGCATTCAATCGCGCCCGATTTCTTTGGTAGGGCTATGAATATTGATTTGAGCAGCTACAACTACTTCATTGAAAACATCAACAAGAAACTGAACATTTTTCGGGCACATCATGAGAAGAGGAAAATTTGAATACTTGGTTACAACTGGCAAAATACAGGGAAAGAGAGATCGTGGACGACAAAGAGAGAAGATACTAGTTAGTTAGGTGTCATGAAAACAGTCAAACAATTAAGTTGATTCGAAGCACTGTGGATAGAAAACTGTGGAAACGGCATGGTTGCCTACGCCAACCGGTATGACACATGATGATGATGTTGTTCTGTTTCTGACGAAAGTCTGTGTCCGAAACGTTATATTTTGTCAAATTTTCCTTATAGTTTAGTTTAACAACTCATTACATCTGTTTGTGTTTATTTCTTCATTAAGTCGGAAATGTTTGACCGCAAGGCGCAAAAATCACCGATTTACTAGAAACAACGCACCAACGCCCACTTAACGCCATTTGAAACACAGACGATGAAGTAGAACAGCTGTGTGAGACAGAAATCCCAGAATATTCAGCACATTACCACGAATTCACCGACATGTAAACATAACCCAACAACTCCCCACATCACTCCAGCAGATGACCACTTATTCCTCAATATTCCTACACCAATTACATCTTACATCGTGTAAACAAAGGCACAAAATAGACTCAAACCTACGGCTGAACATTCAAATATTGAAATATCCGAAATCACCTCGTTAAAAGATAGAAACAATTCCCCAGAATTCCTTGCAATGCTCAACCTTGCATTTTCCGGGGACATTTGAAACACGGAAATACAATTTGATTGAATCAATACATCGCCAAAAGTGGCTGCTTATTCATGAGAAATTATCAATTTACGATTCTATTAAAATTATGTGTACATTATATACATGCATTTGTGTACATGTTGAATCCTTGTGTACACGTTGTCTATTATTTCAGGATTGTGTGAGGGGAAACTAAATAAGAAGGAAAGACAACTCGGACATTGATTTGAGGATATCCCGCGTGCGGTGTTGATCTATCTCTCGGGCCGTACTGACGTTCAAGGGAACACAGAGGCTGGTTTGTTTCTCGGGGTTTGTGCCTCTTTTAGCGAAATTTGAAAGGAAGTTGGTACAACGAGGGCGAATTAAGGAGATCTAGATGGACAAACAAGAACTGGTTGTCCTTTGATTCAACAACCCTGCGCGTTGTTGCCCTTTGGTTCAAATATAGAATGGATAAATAAAGGGAATTAATTAAGAGTGAAGGGGAATTTCGTATGGTGATCTGCTTCTAGAGAAAATATGAGATCAATAGTAGACAAAAAAGGAGCTGAAGTCAACGGTTACAACATAAACAATCTGCGATATGAGGATGACACAGTCTTAACAGCAAAAACGGAGAATGAACTACCAGAAATGATAGAAGTAAAAATAAAAGAAAGCAACAAGAAAGGTCTCAGTCTGAATGGTCAAAAAAGAGAAGTAATGGTTATATCGAAGAAACAATCATCACCATCATGCAGCATAAAAATAAACAGGACAGATCTGAAACAAGTGTAACGCGTCAAATACTTGGGCACAATAATAACATCAGATGGGAGATGTACCACGGAAATAAAAAGCAGAATAGCTCAGGCCAAAATAGCATTTCAGAAAATAAAAAAAATATCTTATGTAACAAATCTATGTCAATAGAAGTGAGAAAGAGAGTTCATCTGTGCTATATAGAACCAATTCTGACCTACGGAAGTAAATCATGGACAAATTAAAAGGCGATTACAGACCACAGAGATGGGATTTCTCAGAAGAATGTTGAAAGTTCCCTGGACAGATAAAAAGACCAATGTGGAAGTTCTCAAAGAGGCCAACACAAAAAGGGAACTCCTAAAAACACCATAAAAAATAATCAACATTTTCCGAGCACATAATGAGAAGAGGAAAGTTGGAATATTTTATTACAACTGGCAAAATACATAGAAAGAGAGATAGTGGACGACAAAGAGAGAAAATACTAGATAGTTTGGTGTCATGGCATGGAAAACAGTCAACAACAGAACTGATACGATGTACTGTAGATAGAAGATTGTGGAGGGACATGATCGCTTACATTAGCCGGTATGGCACATGATGTTGAACCTTCGTTTATGCTTCTTCTTCTTTCCTTCCACATTTGTCTTTCATGGTCGAAGGGAGATAGAATTTACAGTCTTTTGCTCTGTTGTTAACCTCTCCTGCTGTTATGTTTCCTAGTGTATCTAAGAGAGTTGACTGGCGGGAGATGATTTCCGTAAGTTGATTTCCGGAAGTTGATTTCCGAAAGTTGATTTTCGAGAGTTTATTTCCAAGAGCTGATTTCCGAAAGTTGATTTCCGAAAGTTGATTTTCAAGAGTTTATTTCCGAGAGTTGATTTCCCAAAGTTGATTTCCGAGAGTTGATTTCCGAGAGGGAGAGTTGATTGGTGAAATTTGATTGGCTAGAATTGATTGACAAGATTAAAGTTGAACTGCAATCAAGTTAACCAGGAAGATATCAAGAAACTGTTCACTTCTGTTTCATCCGTCCTACAATCACTCATCTTAGTAGTCCGCCATTATGAGGGCGTCATTTTGGCGTCATTTATATTGTGTCGTGATCTACACCGGTCTTAAATATTTGCGTCCATCGACCCGACACGTCCGAGGCCTTTACGGTATTTTTTAGTATCTGATTTGCCGTCCCTCTTCTGTAACCACACGCTTTTCCTGGCCGGTTTGTTAATGTAAACAAAAAATGGTATAAATCATGTAAACTAACAGAGAGGCGAGACAAGCTACGACGCTTCGGAAATAGCCTTCATCAGGTACACAACACAGACTATTCTAAAATAAACACAGAAATGTAAACACGAAAAATTGGTATGTGACTTTCAATGAACTAACACCGAGAGAGAGAGAGAGAGAGAGAGAGAGAGAGAGAGAGAGAGAGAGAGAAAGAGAAAGAGAGAGAGAGAAATTGAGAAAGATATATTTATATAGATAGAGAATGAGAAAGATATATATATGTATGTGTATGTGTGTGTATATATATAAATATATATGTAGACATAAATATATATAGAGACAGAGGGAGATAAAGATATACAGAGGGAAAGAGAGAAAGAAAGAGAGAGAGTGAGATATAGATATATAGAGAGAAATAGAGAGAGAGAGAGAGAAAGATATAGAGAGAGTGTAAGTTATGTATATTGAGATAAAGATATAAAGAGAAATAGAGAGAACGAGAAAAAGAAAGAGGAAGATATATATAAAGATATATATATATATATATATATATATATATATATATATATATATAGACAGAGAGTAAATTATAGATATATATATATAGAGAGAGAGAGAGAAAGATATATATATATATATATAGAGAGAGAGAGGGAGAGAAATATATATATATATATATATAGAGAGAGATATATATATATATATAAAGATATATATATAAAGATATATATATAAAGATATATATATATAGAGAGAGAGATAAAGATATAGAGAGATAAAAATAGAGAGAGAGAAAGATAGAGAGAGAAAGAGAGAGAAAAAGAGAATGATGATCAGCATCTTGTTCATGTATGATTTACTGCACCAACAGCTGCTTGTTTCTTATCTCAAAGTGACATTTTAGTTCAAGCTTTGAAAGATGTCCAGAGGGGTCCCTCGCCGCACAGGCAGATAATTCATTCTTCGAAGGTACTCATATTTTTTCCGTTCATTAGTAATTGACGTTTCAAGCCGGGCCTCACTGCTGAGACCAAGGGCGGTTGCCGCAGAGAGAAATAATAAATAAAAAGCCAAACTGATGCAGCCGGGATTTGAACCCAGAACCTCTCTGCCTCGAGACCGGCGTCTTGCCTCGAGACCAGTCCCCATATTTGAAATGTTAAGTTACTGCTTCTTCTCATCCCTTTGAATGTACATTAGAAGAAGGGAAGTGTGTGTGTGTGCTATCTCATGATCAACTAAACTAACGTATCAGGGACAAGTAACTGTGAACAACCATAGAGCGCCATTCATTGGGTGCCGTCTCCATATCGAAGGTTGGTTACCATGGAGCGTCATTCATTCTTTTGGTGCCGTCTCCACATCATAGGGTGGCTACCATGGAGCGTCATTCAATCATTGGGTGCCGTCTCCATATCGAAGGTTGGTTACCATGGAGCGTCCTTCATTTATTGAGTGCCGTCTCCACATCGAAGGTTGGCTACCATGGAGCGTCCTTCATTTATTGAGTGCCGTCTCCACATCGAAGGTTGGCTACCATGGAGCGTCATTTTACTCTGTCTCTTGTCTTGATGGTACACGTTGTCATAGGTTCACCTGTTCACCTTTTGATGTTATCAGTCTACTTTAGTCTTGGCCTGCCTCTGCCTTGTCTATCTTGTACCTTCCGGTTCTAATTTGACTTTAGAATGGTATTATGTCTCTTCACATGTTCAACATTTCCCTCATCTTTTCCGAATTGTGTTAATTTGTTCTTTTTTTTTTAAATTTTCTGCTGATTCAGAACTTCCTTGTTTGTCTTTTACCCCGTTCATACAATTCTCTTCAATGTCTTATAGATCCACATTTCCGGTCAATACGGCAGATAGGCGACAGGAACCGTTGAGGGACTGTCTGAAAAGTGTTCATTGTTGCAGTTTCCTCATATTCCAAGTCTGATTTGCTGCTGGAGTTACTGAGTTGTCCTCTGTGCACACCGTGAGCTGTGTGTTTCATCCGGATGGTGTTTCGATATTCCGATTGCTTACGATGAATGATGACATCGTATGACGAAGGACAGTTCAGCTGCGTTCACTTTCAGTGCCGTCGACCTTATGTCTTTTTGCGTGCGCTGTAGCGGTTATGATGAGGACTGCAGCTGCTTTATTTTTTTTTTTTTTTTTTTTGGTTTTGTTTTTGCATAATCGATGAAATGTTAATTCGGGTGATTCCACTGGCAAGGGCGGTTGAGCAGTGATAGATTTACATCCGTTTGCAGTGATACCGGGACCTTCGACCAACTATAACTATTTCAAAGTCTTCAATTTTCTGCTCTGGTTTCTGATTTAATGTCCATGTTTCTGCACCATACAAGAAGGTTGATTAAATATAACATTTTGTTATTCGCAGTTTCAGCTTGATGTTATTAACTGAGGAACTAACATTTTTCGGCTCATGCATTATCTGCTCTTGGCTCCGTCACCAAAGTAAAATGCAGGCTATTTTGGTAATTCTTTCCTTTCTTAATCTGCCCATGACACCCGCCATGTTTGACACGACAATTTGTGATAACGTTGTTTGTTCAAGTTCTCGTTGTTGTGTTTCTGTCCGTCTTCTCTAACTGCGGTGTAAGGAAAACTTGCTCGGAAGGAAAGTATAAGAAAGGAAGGAAAGAGAGAGAGAGAGAGAGGATGTAGGAAGGATAAGAATGAGCTTGAAAAGATTAGCGATTTGTCAACATTTCTGCTCTCGGAAACACAGCATTAATTTGTTAGTCACAGCGACTCTCACACTGGGGGACAGGGAGTTGTTCTTGAACTTATTTCCTTCCTCATTTGCCTTTCAGCTTCTAGGGGAGATACAATTTGAGGTCTTTTGCTCTTCTTTTCGCTTCTCCTTCTTGCTATGGTTCCTAGTGTTTCTAATATTCCATCAATCCATCTTTTGCTCTGCTGTTGACCTCAGCTGCTGTTATGTTTCCTCGTGTTTCTAATATTCCACCAATCCATCTTTTGCTCTTCTGTTGGTCTCTCCTGCTGTTATGGTTCCTAGTGTTTTTAACATTCCATCAATCCATCTTTTGCTCTTCTGTTGACCTCTCCTGCTGTTATGTTTCCTAGTGTTTCTAATATTCCACCAATCCATCTTTTGCTCTTCTGTTGGCCTGTCCTGCTGTTATGGTTCCTAGTGTTTTTAACATTCCATCAATCCATCTTTTGCTCTTCTGTTGACCTCTCCTGCTATTATGGTACCTAGTATTTATAAATACTCTATCAATCCATCTTTTTCGTGGTCGGCCCTTGAGTCTGGTGTTCTCTCAACGATTATTGAAGGCTCGTTGTGTTGTGTTTTGATCTTTATACCGTATCACATGGCCAGACCATTTTATCTGTTGTTTCTTTCTGTATTCTAAGTAAAGTAAAGTAAAGTAAAGTAAAGAGCCCCGTCACGCCAAGTGGCGTATAGGGAATATGGTGTTAGTAACCATATATTTTACAGACCTTCAGCACATGATTTTTTGGGGTCGGTATTACGCCCGTGCCGCTTTACTTTCCCAGAAAAAAATCCAGTACCCATTTAAGGCTGGGTGAACCGGAAGCCGTCGGTTAGAATCGAAACCTACCTCTTGTCCTTTGTAGTCCAGTTCACTAACCAGTGAGCTACCGCGGCTGCCTTCTGTATTCTAAGGCAGGAATTATTCCTAGATTTTTTTCTCAGTTCTTCTTTTCTGATCTTATCTCTCAGACTGTTTCCTGTCATTCGTCTAACACATTTCATCTCAGCATAGGTTATTTTACTTATTGTTCTTGTATCTAGGGTCCTGGTCTGGCATTGCCAGCACAACGTTGGGATGTGATTTTTTTTTTCCTGATGCCAGTTCTGTCAAAATGTGAAATCCCCTCAACTCTAACCTTGCTCATGTTCATTTTTGTCATCCGCTACTTTCTCCGTTTCTGTTTTTCTTTTCCACTGCAACAAATATCTTCATTTGTTTTTTATTTGTTTGTTTGCTCGTTTTAATCCCCATTTTGAAATATTTCTGTTCGATTTCTTCTGCCTCCATTTTAGAATTATTATTATTATTGTTATTACAATCATTTCTTTTACTCCTTTTTTCTTCATCATCATCATTGAGTGATATCTCCGCATCGAATGTTGGTTAAAATGGAGTTCTTTATTCACAATTTCTCCTTTTTTTTATCGTCCTTATTTTATTGACTTCTTTACTCTCACCATTTAATTGAATACTTTACTCTTCCTCAATTTATGTGAACATTTTGCTAGGAACTACATGAACTAGGAACTACATGAATTAGGTACTACATGGACTAGGAGCTACATGAACAAGCAACTACATGAACTAGCAGTTCCATGAACAAGGAACTACAACAACTAGATCTACATGAACTAGGAACTACATGATATAGGAACTACATGAATCAGGAACTACATGAACAAGCAACTACATGAACTAGCAGCGCCACAAACATGGAACTACAAAAACTAGAACTGCATGAACTAAGAACTACACGAATTAGGAACTACATGAACTAGCAACAACAGAACTAGGAACTACATGAACAATATTTGTACATCTAAGAGCCTCCATTGCTGAGTGGTTAGTGTGCTCGCTTCCTGGCTGAGTGGTTAGTGTGCTCGCTTCCTGGCTGAGTGGTTAGTGTGCTCGCCTCCATGGCTGAGTGGTTAGTGTGCATGCTTCCTAGCTGAGTGGTTAGTGTGCTCACTTCCTGACTGAGTGGTTAGTGTGCTCACTTCCTGGCTGAGTGGTTAGTGTGCTCGCCTCCATGGCTGAGTGGTTAGTGTGCTCACTTCCTGACTGAGTGGTTAGTGTGCTCACTTCCTGACTGAGTGGTTAGTGTGCTCGCTTCCTGGCTGAGTGGTTAGTGTGCTCGCTTCCTGGCTGAGTGGTTAGTGTGCTCGCTTCCTGGCTGAGTGGTTAGTGTGCTCGCTTCCTGGCTGAGTGGTTTGTGTGCTCACTTCCTGGTTGAGTGGTTAGTGTGCTCACTTTCTGGTTGAGTGGTTAGTGTGCTCACTTCCTGGTTGAGTGGTTAGTGTCTCACTTCCTGGCTGAGTGGTTAGTGTGCTCGCTTCCTGGCTGAGTGGTTAGTGTGCTCACTTCCTGGCTGAATGGTTAGTGTGCTCACTTCCTGGCTGAGTAGTTAGTGTGCTCACTTCCTGACTGAGTGGTTAGTGTGCTCGCTTCCTGACTGAGTGGTTAGTGTGCTCGCTTCCTGGCTGAGTGGTTAGTGTGCTCGCTTCCTGACTGAGTGGTTAGTGTGCTCGCTTCCTGACTGAGTGGTTAGTGTGCTCGCCTCCATGGCTGAACAGTTAGTGTGTACGCTTCCTGGCTGAGTGGTTAGTGTGCTCACTTCCTGACTGAGTGGTTAGTGTGCTCACTTCCTGACTGAGTGGTTAGTGTGCTCACTTCCTGGCTGAGTGGTTAGTGTGCTCACTTCCTGGCTGAGTGGTTAGTGTGCTCGCTTCCTGGCTGAGTGGTTAGTGCGCTCGCTTCCAGACCAGAAGGGTCCGGGTTTGATCCCCAGAAATGGCTGAATTTTTGCGGACCGACAACACTCCTGGGTTCACACAGCCTCTAAAAATATCTCCAGATATAATTCTGGGATGGCAAGGCGGCCTGGTGTGATACTGACCATATCGCTCAAATATTTGCCTTGTTCATAGACAAATATGGTCGGTACCACAGTAGTAGTGGGAGGTGGACACAATGGTCTTACTTTTTTAGTTGACCAAAGAGTAGGAGGAAGGAGGAAAGATTTCCTCCTTCAAGTACAAGAGTTATATAGTAGAATACCACCACTTTCCCATGGTGGAAGGTGGTGGAAGGTGGTGGAGCTTATGTCATGATATATATGTATATATGAATAGGGGTTGTATAGTGCATGAAGAGGGTTGGTGGTTGAGGGGGATAATTACTGAGTCATGTATTGGACATCTGTTTTTCCCGCCAAAGTGACATCCAATAGGAGCTAGTGTGTGTATGTTGTCCGGCTATAGACCACGCCCACTCCGGAAGTGAAAGTACCATATTAGGGAGTAGTGATACGTTAGTTATTTCATAGTTATGGTGAGTATATATACATATAATAGTAATAAGTTAATAGTTATTATATCCAAGGGACCGTAAGGGACCGTAATTAAGATAGATACGGACCATAATCAGTGATATTTAATCAGGTATTTCACACTGACGACATGAAAGAACGATAGTCTCCTACCGTGTCACATAATGACCCAATCAATAAACCGCTCCCGTGAGAGTAAAGATTTCTTTTTCCCAAGCGGTCTCGCTGCGTCGCTATGCTGACTGGAATTATCGAATTTATAACATAGGTGTGAGAAATATATTAAGATCAAGCTAAGTCCACTAATAGAGGAGATCGAGAGTGTACCCCAACGAGCTTAGGAGGAAAGATAGGTGTAGTACATGTCAGCTGCCTCACAGAGCATGTATATTTGGGAACAGAGCCCCCCCCCCCCAAAAAAAAGCCTGTGTGCGTGTTCATGTGTGTGTATGTGCATATTACTCAGAGAGTAAACAAAAGGACCAGTCTTCGGATAGCTTCGCTGACTGATACAAAATGTAATGTTTATTGATGGAGAGGTACCTGTGTTCGTGTGTGGGTCGTAGAACAAGCGGATGAATAGCAGGGTTTGATGGAGAGATGATTGTGTGTTTGTGTGATTCAGTATACAAATAGCTGTATAAATAAATATTGAAGTGATAAGTAGAACGATCAATCGCTCACCCAATATGTACATACACATTCGTTACATCACTATAAAGTGGTTATCAATATCAACACACCGTAAGCAATAAGAACCACTAAAAGAATCGACCCCAAAACGCGAACTCCACAAACATCTGTACCTATATGATAGTCGTAAATTACCGTTAATGTTATTAATAAAGGTGACGCATACGTGATGTATAACTAAGAGGTCTGCCCTATAGTGGTAGTAAGAGGAATATTATAGATAATCATAGTTGAGCGACGGTATTACGCTAACAAAGGTAAAATGACCGACCTTTCGTATGGTGTACACCGTAACACCCCTACATCTTATACAGTCTGTCATGGTAATGTGATAGAAGAAGAAACTGATGTTTAGGGGTAAGTCCCAAACATATTTTTTGTATTTTCATCATCTAAATAATCGTTTTTAAACCCGGAATTATTATCAGATAGAACGACACATGATAGTGATGGTTAGCTTATTTTTTATTCACATATAGTCGAGTTTGGACTCGTTGTAAAGATAATTTTAAGAGTAGTTATATGTTTAATGTTTAGTTCCTTTAAAAAAAAAACAATAAAGCTACTATACTTGTAACTAATCCTGTTTAACATTAAAATAAATACCCCATATTAACAGTATCCAATAGAGCACCCCAGAATGAAACTGTACTAGTACGCTCCAGTGGCCGAAAGAAGGCTATTGTTCCCCACGCGTCCCGGGGATAATTGATATAATTGCTCTCTCGCGAGTGGCGTGTGGCATTGTATAGCACTTGAGGGTTTATTGTGCGTGCACTAAAAAGATGAACACATAGGCGCGTTACTAAATAAACAAGTAATTTACTACTAATAAAAAAAAAATATATATATATATATAATATACGTTATTTATTTTTAAATCCTTCATCTCGAGACACGCAAATAGATACCAAACAAGATATAGTTTTTAGTATAACAAGTTATTTTCTTTCATCAATGTGCCGGCTTCGTAACTAAGGTATATTTCTGTCTCGCTCTCTCTCTCTGTCTGTTTGTGAGTGTATGTATGTGTGTGTGTATGTATGTATAGCTGTATGTTTATAGATTATTCACTCTAGTTCGCTGTTTGTCTAAACCTATGTTATTAGTATAGGATACAAGTCAACAGACTAATAGAACGAATATCTTAATACCTTTTACAGCTCGATGATTAATGACAACGCTGAAAGACACAAAAAAAAAAAAAAAAAAAAAAAAAACAAGGCGACCCGGTTAGTTTTAGTCATATTTAGACGTAATCTATATCAAAATATGCGTATTTTAAACCGGTTTTATACTAAAGCAGTTATTTTATAAATAACATTACAGTGTAAACATTCAGCCGAGTACATATTTTTGTCTTCTTATATATATATATATATATATATATATATATATATATAAAAGGCGAACTAAAAAGCCTAAAAAGCTACTTACATAGTCATTATAGTTAGACACACCGAGCAGGAATTTAGATTCAATGTCCAAAAAGTTAGACCAAATCGCAAAATGTTAGCACCAGAACACAACAATTTAGGCTCATAAGCAAAAAGTCGAGCTGAAAACCTTACAAACCTACTCATATAGGCGTAATAGTTAGACACAATGAACAGGAAGTAATAACAAAAATCCCAAAAGTTACGCCTAAGCGCAAAAAATGTTACCCCAGAACACAAAATATAGGCTCGTATTAAAAAAGTCGACCTAAAAAGCTTAAAATTCTACACACATAGTCATAATAGTTAGATACACCGAGCAGGAATATAGATTCAATGTCCAAAAAGTTAGACCAAATCGCAAAATTTTATCACCAGAACACAAAATTTAGGCTCATAAGCAAAAATCCGATTTGAAAACCATACAAACCTACTTATATTGGCATAATAGTTAGACACAACGAGCAGGAAGGTATATCCAAAAGCCCAAAAGTTACGCCAAATCGCAAAAAAAAGGTTACCCCTAGAACACAAAAATATAGGTTCGTATTAAAAAAGTCGACCTAAAAAGCCTAAAAATCTACGCACATAGTCATAATAGTTAGACACAACGAGTAGAAAGTTATAGTCAAGGTCCAAAAAGTTAGGCAAAATCGCAAAATTTTACCACCAAAACACAAAAAAAATTTAGGCTCATAAGCAAAGAGTCGATCTCAAACCCTAAAAGCTACCCCCATACTCATACTAGTTAGACGCATCGAACAGATAGTTATATCCAAAGTCCCAAAAGTTACGCCAAAGCGCAAAATATTTACCCTCAGAACACAAAAAATGTAGTCTCATATTCAAAAAGGCGAAGTAAAAAGCTACTCACATAGTCATAATAGTTAGACACAACGACCAGGAATTTAGATTCAATGTCCAAAAAATTAGAACAAAGCGCAAAATTTTAGCACCAGAACACACAAATTTAGGCTCATAACCAAAAAGTCGATCTGAAATCCCTACAAATCTACTCCCATACTCATACTAGTTAGACGTGTCGAACAGATAGTTATATCCGAAGTCCAAAAAGTTAGGCCAAAGCGCTAACATTTTACCACCAGAACACAAAAAAAAAT
The DNA here is from genome assembly GCA_032433765.1 of Megaustenia siamemsis. Lineage (NCBI taxonomy): Eukaryota > Metazoa > Mollusca > Gastropoda > Stylommatophora > Ariophantidae > Megaustenia > Megaustenia siamemsis. The sequence continues at coordinate 36,882,637 of JAVIAB010000102.1, read as the reverse complement.
GTAGACGCATATTCAAAAAGTCGACCTAAAAACCCTAAAATGCTACTCATATAGTCATAATTGTAAGACACAAAGAGCAGGAAGTTATATCCAAAGTCCCAAAAGTTACGCCAAAGCACAAAAATGTTACCCCCAGAACACAAAAATGTAGGTTCGTATTAAAAAAGTCGACCTAAAAGCCCTAAAAATCTACGCACATAGTCATAATAGTTACACACAACGAGTAGAAAATTATAGTCAAAGTCCAAAAAGTTAGGCCAAATCGCAAAATGTTAGCACCAAAACAGAAAAAAATTTAGGCGCATAAGCATAAAGTCGAGCTGAAAACCCTACAAAGCTACTCCCATACTCATACTAGTTAGACACAACGAGTAGAAAGTTATAGTCAAGATCCAAAAAGTTAGGCCAAAGCGCAAAATTTTAGCACCAAAACACAAAAAATTAGGCTCATAACCATAAAGTCGATCTGAAAACCATACAAAGCTACTCCCATACTCATACTAGTTAGACACAACGAGTAGAAAGTTATATCCAAAGTCACAAAAGTTAGACCATATCGCAAAATTTTAGCACCAGAACAAATAAAATTTAGGCTCGTATTAAAAAAGTCGATCTGAAAATCCCAAAAAACTACTCATATAGTCATAATAGTTAGACACAAGAGTAGGAAGTTATATCCAAAGTCCCAAAAGTTACACCAAATCGCAAAATGTTAGCACCAAAACAGAAAAAAATTTAGGCGCATAAGCATGAAGTTGAACTGAAAACCCTACAAAGCTACTCCCATACTCATACTAGTTAGGCACAACGAGTAGAAAGTTATAGTCAAGGTCCAAAAAGTTAGGCCAAAACGCAAAATTTTAGCACCAAAACACAAAAAATTTAGGCTCATAAGCATAAAGTCGATCTGAAAACCATACAAAGCTACTCCCATACTCACACTAGTTAGACACAACGAGTAGAAAGTTATATCCAAAGTCACAAAAGTTAGACCATATCGCAAAATTTTAGCACCAGAACAAAAAAAAATTTAGGCTCGTATTAAAAAAGTCGATCTGAAAATCCTAAAAAGCTACTCATATAGTCATAATAGTTAGACACAAGAGTAGGAAGTTATATCCAAAGGCCCAAAAGTTACACCAAATCGCAAAATGTTAGCACCAAAACACACACACACACACACAAATTTAGGCTCATAACCAAAGTGTCGATCTCAAACCCTACAAAGCTACTCCCAAACTCATACTAGTTAGACGCGTCGAACAGATAGTTATATCCAAAGTCCCAAAGGTTACGCCAAATCGCAAAAAATTTTACCCTCATAACACAAAAAATGTAGGCTCATATAAAAAAAGCGATCTAAAAATCCTAAACAGCTACTCACATAGTCATAATAGTTAGACACAACGACCAGGAATTTAGATTCAATGTCCAAAAAGTTAGAACAAATCGCAAAATCTTAGCACCAGAATACACAAATTTAGGCTCATAACCAAAAAGTCGATCTGAAATCCCTACAAATCTACTCCCATACTCATACTAGTTAGACGTGTCGAACAGATAGTTATATCCGAAGTCCAAAAAGTTAGGCCAAAGCGCTAACATTTTACCACCAGAACAAAAAAAAAATGTAGACGCATATTCAAAAAGTCGACCTAAAAACCCTAAAATGCTACTCATATAGTCATAATTGTAAGACACAAAGAGCAGGAAGTTATATCCAAAGTCCCAAAAGTTACGCCAAAGCACAAAAATGTTACCCCCAGAACACAAAAATGTAGGTTCGTATTAAAAAAGTCGACCTAAAAGCCCTAAAAATCTACGCACATAGTCATAATAGTTACACACAACGAGTAGAAAATTATAGTCAAAGTCCAAAAAGTTAGGCCAAATCGCAAAATGTTAGCACCAAAACAGAAAAAAATTTAGGCGCATAAGCATAAAGTCGAGCTGAAAACCCTACAAAGCTACTCCCATACTCATACTAGTTAGACACAACGAGTAGAAAGTTATAGTCAAGATCCAAAAAGTTAGGCCAAAGCGCAAAATTTTAGCACCAAAACACAAAAAATTAGGCTCATAACCATAAAGTCGATCTGAAAACCATACAAAGCTACTCCCATACTCATACTAGTTAGACACAACGAGTAGAAAGTTATATCCAAAGTCACAAAAGTTAGACCATATCGCAAAATTTTAGCACCAGAACAAATAAAATTTAGGCTCGTATTAAAAAAGTCGATCTGAAAATCCTAAAAAACTACTCATATAGTCATAATAGTTAGACACAAGAGTAGGAAGTTATATCCAAAGTCCCAAAAGTTACACCAAATCGCAAAATGTTAGCACCAAAACAGAAAAAAATTTAGGCGCATAAGCATGAAGTTGAACTGAAAACCCTACAAAGCTACTCCCATACTCATACTAGTTAGGCACAACGAGTAGAAAGTTATAGTCAAGGTCCAAAAAGTTAGGCCAAAACGCAAAATTTTAGCACCAAAACACAAAAAATTTAGGCTCATAAGCATAAAGTCGATCTGAAAACCATACAAAGCTACTCCCATACTCACACTAGTTAGACACAACGAGTAGAAAGTTATATCCAAAGTCACAAAAGTTAGACCATATCGCAAAATTTTAGCACCAGAACAAAAAAAAATTTAGGCTCGTATTAAAAAAGTCGATCTGAAAATCCTAAAAAGCTACTCATATAGTCATAATAGTTAGACACAAGAGTAGGAAGTTATATCCAAAGGCCCAAAAGTTACACCAAATCGCAAAATGTTAGCACCAAAACACACACACACACACAAATTTAGGCTCATAACCAAAGTGTCGATCTCAAACCCTACAAAGCTACTCCCAAACTCATACTAGTTAGACGCGTCGAACAGATAGTTATATCCAAAGTCCCAAAGGTTACGCCAAATCGCAAAAAATTTTACCCTCATAACACAAAAAATGTAGGCTCATATAAAAAAAGCGATCTAAAAATCCTAAACAGCTACTCACATAGTCATAATAGTTAGACACAACGACCAGGAATTTAGATTCAATGTCCAAAAAGTTAGAACAAATCGCAAAATCTTAGCACCAGAATACACAAATTTAGACCCATAAGTAAAAAGTCGATCTGAAAACCCTACAAATCTACTCCCAAACTCATACTAGTTAGAAACATCGAAAAGATAGTTATATCCAAAGACCAAAAAGTTAGGTCAAAGCGCAAACATTGTACCACCAGAACACAAAAAATGTAGGCACATATTCAAAAAGTCGACCTAAAAACCCTACAAACCTACTCACATTGGCATAATAGTTAGACACAACGAGCAGGAAGGTATATCCAAAATCCCAAAACTTACGCCAAATAGCAAAATTTTAGCACTAGAACACAAGAATGTAGGCTCGTATTAAAAAAGTCGACATAAAAAGCCTAAAGATCGACGCACATAGTCATAATAGTTAGACACAGCGAGTAGAAAGTTATAGTCAAGGCCCAAAAAGTTAGGCCAAATCGCAACATTTTAGCACCAACACACACACAAAATTTAGGATCATAAGCATAAGTCGATCTGAAAACCCTACAAAGCTACTCCCATACTCATACTAGTTAGACACAACGAGTAGAAAGTTATATCCAAAGTCCCAAAAGTTAGGCCAAATCGCAACATTTTAACACCAAAACACAAAAATTAAGGGTTCATAAGCATAAAGTCGATCTGAAAACCCTACAAAGCTACTCCCATACTCATACTAGTTAGACACAACGAGTAGAAAGTTATATCCAAAGTCCCAAAAGTTAGACCATATCACAAACTTTTAGCACCAGAACACAAAAATTTAGGCTCGTATTAAAAAAGTCGATCTGAAAATCATTAAAAGCTACTCATATAGTCATAATAGTTAGACACAAAGAGTAGGAAGTTATATCCAAAGTCCCAAAAGTTACACCAAATCGCAAAAATGTTACCCCCAGAACACAAAAATGTAGGCTCGTATTAAAAAAGTCGACCTAAAAAGCTTAAAAATCTACCCACATAGTCATAATAGTTAGACACAACGAGTAGAAAGTTATAGTCAAGGTCCAAAAGGTTAGCCACGCTATGTTGAATCATATTCAGGGCGCGTAGACATTACCCTGTTCAATAGACCCACTACTAACTGGATAGTGGAGAACTTTCCCACCCCAAGATTTTTATTTATTTCACCTACATGGCTTCTCGGTTGTCTGTCCTTTGTTAAAGTGACAAAGATATTGAATTCCAAAGAGGTTAGGATAAGTACAAGAATAAAAATTTCCAACGCGCTTGTTAAGTCAGTCCCATAAAACTCGGCCTCTGCTATTTCAAAACTAACTTGAAAGTTGTCCTCTACTATTTCAAAAGTTGTCCTTCTCGATTCAAAAGTTGTCTTTGTCAAATCAAAAGTTGTCCTCTACTATTTCAAAAATTGTCCTATACTATTTCAAAAGTTGTCCTTTCCAATTCAAAAGTCGACCTTTACTATTTCAAAAGTTGTCCTTCTCGATTCAAAAGTTGTCTTTGTCAAAGCAAAAGTTGTTCTCTACTATTTCAAAAGTTGTCCTCTACTATTTCAAAAGTTGTCCGCTACTATTTCAAAACTTGTCCTCGGCTAAACCAAACACATCATCTAACAACTTCCACTAGTACTACTACTACTACTACAACTTCTACAACTACTTCGTCTACAACTTCCACAACCAACTACTACTACAACTATTACAACTTCCACAAACAACTACTACTACACCTACTACGGCTACAACAACAACTACTGCTACTTCAAAAAGCGTACACCAAACGAACACCAGGGCTTTTTAAACTGGGTAGAATTGGATGGAAGGAAAAGAAAACAAACGAGGATGTCTTAAAACAAGACAAATGAAATTTTTGGAGCATGTTAATAGGTGCTGTCTTGTTTTAAGACATCCTCGTTTGTTTTCTTTTCCTTCCATCCAATTCTACCCAGTTTAAAAAGCCCTGGTGTTCGTTTGGTGTACGCTTTTTGTAGTAGCAGTAGTTGTTGTTGTAGCCGTAGTAGGTGTAGTAGTAGTTGTTTGTGGAAGTTGTAATAGTTGTAGTAGTAGTTGGTTGTGGAAGTTGTAGACGAAGTAGTTGTAGAAGTTGTAGTAGTAGTAGTAGTACTAGTGGAAGTTGTTAGATGATGTGTTTGGTTTAGCCGAGGACAAGTTTTGAAATAGTAGCGGACAACTTTTGAAATAGTAGAGGACAACTTTTGAAATAGTAGAGGACAACTTTTGCTTTGACAAAGACAACTTTTGAATCGAGAAGGACAACTTTTGAAATAGTAAAGGTCAACTTTTGAATTGGAAAGGACAACTTTTGAAATAGTATAGGACAATTTTTGAAATAGTAGAGGACAACTTTTGATTTGACAAAGACAACTTTTGAATCGAGAAGGACAACTTTTGAAATAGTAGAGGACAACTTTCAAGTTAGTTTTGAAATAGCAGAGGCCGAGTTTTATGGGACTGACTTAACAAGCGCGTTGGAAATTTTTATTCTTGTACTTATCCTAACCTCTTTGGAATTCAATATCTTTGTCACTTTAACAAAGGACAGACAACCGAGAAGCCATGTAGGTGAAATAAATAAAAATCTTGGGGTGGGAAAGTTCTCCACTATCCAGTTAGTAGTGGGTCTATTGAACAGGGTAATGTCTACGCGCCCTGAATATGATTCAACATAGCGTGGCTAACCTTTTGGACCTTGACTATAACTTTCTACTCGTTGTGTCTAACTATTATGACTATGTGGGTAGATTTTTAAGCTTTTTAGGTCGACTTTTTTAATACGAGCCTACATTTTTGTGTTCTGGGGGTAACATTTTTGCGATTTGGTGTAACTTTTGGGACTTTGGATATAACTTCCTACTCTTTGTGTCTAACTATTATGACTATATGAGTAGCTTTTAATGATTTTCAGATCGACTTTTTTAATACGAGCCTAAATTTTTGTGTTCTGGTGCTAAAAGTTTGTGATATGGTCTAACTTTTGGGACTTTGGATATAACTTTCTACTCGTTGTGTCTAACTAGTATGAGTATGGGAGTAGCTTTGTAGGGTTTTCAGATCGACTTTATGCTTATGAACCCTAAATTTTTGTGTTTTGGTGTTAAAATTTTGCGTTTTGGCCTAACTTTTTGGACCTTGACTATAACTTTCTACTCGTTGTGCCTAACTAGTATGAGTATGGGAGTAGCTTTGTAGGGTTTTCAGTTCAACTTCATGCTTATGCGCCTAAATTTTTTTCTGTTTTGGTGCTAACATTTTGCGATTTGGTGTAACTTTTGGGACTTTGGATATAACTTCCTACTCTTGTGTCTAACTATTATGACTATATGAGTAGTTTTTTAGGATTTTCAGATCGACTTTTTTAATACGAGCCTAAATTTTATTTGTTCTGGTGCTAAAATTTTGCGATATGGTCTAACTTTTGTGACTTTGGATATAACTTTCTACTCGTTGTGTCTAACTAGTATGAGTATGGGAGTAGCTTTGTATGGTTTTCAGATCGACTTTATGGTTATGAGCCTAATTTTTTGTGTTTTGGTGCTAAAATTTTGCGCTTTGGCCTAACTTTTTGGATCTTGACTATAACTTTCTACTCGTTGTGTCTAACTAGTATGAGTATGGGAGTAGCTTTGTAGGGTTTTCAGCTCGACTTTATGCTTATGCGCCTAAATTTTTTTCTGTTTTGGTGCTAACATTTTGCGATTTGGCCTAACTTTTTGGACTTTGACTATAATTTTCTACTCGTTGTGTGTAACTATTATGACTATGTGCGTAGATTTTTAGGGCTTTTAGGTCGACTTTTTTAATACGAACCTACATTTTTGTGTTCTGGGGGTAACATTTTTGTGCTTTGGCGTAACTTTTGGGACTTTGGATATAACTTCCTGCTCTTTGTGTCTTACAATTATGACTATATGAGTAGCATTTTAGGGTTTTTAGGTCGACTTTTTGAATATGCGTCTACATTTTTTTTTGTGTTCTGGTGGTAAAATGTTAGCGCTTTGGCCTAACTTTTTGGACTTCGGATATAACTATCTGTTCGACACGTCTAACTAGTATGAGTATGGGAGTAGATTTGTAGGGTTTTCAGATCGACTTTTTGGTTATGAGCCTAAATTTGTGTGTTCTGGTGCTAAAATTTTGCGCTTTGTTCTAATTTTTTGGACATTGAATCTAAATTCCTGGTCGTTGTGTCTAACTATTATGACTATGTGAGTAGCTTTTTACTTCGCCTTTTTGAATATGAGACTACATTTTTTGTGTTCTGAGGGTAAATATTTTGCGCTTTGGCGTAACTTTTGGGACTTTGGATATAACTATCTGTTCGATGCGTCTAACTAGTATGAGTATGGGGGTAGCTTTTAGGGTTTGAGATCGACTCTTTGCTTATGAGCCTAAATTTTTTTTGTGTTTTGGTGGTAAAATTTTGCGATTTTGCCTAACTTTTTGGACCTTGACTATAACTTTCTACTCGTTGTGTCTAACTATTATGACTATGTGCGTAGATTTTTAGGCTTTTTAGGTCGACTTTTTTAATACGAACCTATATTTTTGTGTTCTAGGGGTAACCTTTTTTTTGCGATTTGGCGTAACTTTTGGGCTTTTGGATATACCTTCCTGCTCGTTGTGTCTAACTATTATGCCAATATAAGTAGGTTTGTATGGTTTTCAAATCGGATTTTTGCTTATGAGCCTAAATTTTGTGTTCTGGTGATAAAATTTTGCGATTTGGTCTAACTTTTTGGACATTGAATCTATATTCCTGCTCGGTGTATCTAACTATTATGACTATGTGTGTAGAATTTTAAGCTTTTTAGGTCGACTTTTTTAATACGAGCCTATATTTTGTGTTCTGGGGTAACATTTTTTGCGCTTAGGCGTAACTTTTGGGATTTTTGTTATTACTTCCTGTTCATTGTGTCTAACTATTACGCCTATATGAGTAGGTTTGTAAGGTTTTCAGCTCGACTTTTTGCTTATGAGCCTAAATTGTTGTGTTCTGGTGCTAACATTTTGCGATTTGGTCTAACTTTTTGGACATTGAATCTAAATTCCTGCTCGGTGTGTCTAACTATAATGACTATGTAAGTAGCTTTTTAGGCTTTTTAGTTCGCCTTTTATATATATATATATATATATATATATATATATATATATATATATATATAAGAAGACAAAAATATGTACTCGGCTGAATGTTTACACTGTAATGTTATTTATAAAATAACTGCTTTAGTATAAAACCGGTTTAAAATACGCATATTTTGATATAGATTACGTCTAAATATGACTAAAACTAACCGGGTCGCCTTGTTTTTTTTTTTTTTTTTTTTTTTTTTTGTGTCTTTCAGCGTTGTCATTAATCATCGAGCTGTAAAAGGTATTAAGATATTCGTTCTATTAGTCTGTTGACTTGTATCCTATACTAATAACATAGGTTTAGACAAACAGCGAACAAGAGTGAATAATCTATAAACATACAGCTATACATACATACACACACACATACATACACTCACAAACAGACAGAGAGAGAGAGAGAGCGAGACAGAAATATACCTTAGTTACGAAGCCGGCACATTGATGAAAGAAAATAACTTGTTATACTAAAAACTATATCTTGTTTGGTATCTATTTGCGTGTCTCGAGATGAAGGATTTAAAAATAAATAACGTATATTATATATATATATATATATTTTTTTTTATTAGTAGTAAATTACTTGTTTATTTAGTAACGCGCCTATGTGTTCATCTTTTTAGTGCACGCACAATAAACCCTCAAGTGCTATACAATGCCACACGCCACTCGCGAGAGAGCAATTATATCAATTATCCCCGGGACGCGTGGGGAACAATAGCCTTCTTTCGGCCACTGGAGCGTACTAGTACAGTTTCATTCTGGGGTGCTCTATTGGATACTGTTAATATGGGGTATTTATTTTAATGTTAAACAGGATTAGTTACAAGTATAGTAGCTTTATTGTTTTTTTTTAAAGGAACTAAACATTAAACATATAACTACTCTTAAAATTATCTTTACAACGAGTCCAAACTCGACTATATGTGAATAAAAAATAAGCTAACCATCACTATCATGTGTCGTTCTATCTGATAATAATTCCGGGTTTAAAAACGATTATTTAGATGATGAAAATACAAAAAATATGTTTGGGACTTACCCCTAAACATCAGTTTCTTCTTCTATCACATTACCATGACAGACTGTATAAGATGTAGGGGTGTTACGGTGTACACCATACGAAAGGTCGGTCATTTTACCTTTGTTAGCGTAATACCGTCGCTCAACTATGATTATCTATAATATTCCTCTTACTACCACTATAGGGCAGACCTCTTAGTTATACATCACGTATGCGTCACCTTTATTAATAACATTAACGGTAAGTTACGACTATCATATAGGTACAGATGTTTGTGGAGTTCGCGTTTTGGGGTCGATTCTTTTAGTGGTTCTTATTGCTTACGGTGTGTTGATATTGATAACCACTTTATAGTGATGTAACGAATGTGTATGTACATATTGGGTGAGCGATTGATCGTTCTACTTATCACTTCAATATTTATTTATACAGCTATTTGTATACTGAATCACACAAACACACAATCATCTCTCCATCAAACCCTGCTATTCATCCGCTTGTTCTACGACCCACACACGAACACAGGTACCTCTCCATCAATAAACATTACATTTTGTATCAGTCAGCGAAGCTATCCGAAGACTGGTCCTTTTGTTTACTCTCTGAGTAATATGCACATACACACACATGAACACGCACACAGGCTTTTTTTTTGGGGGGGGGGCTCTGTTCCCAAATATACATGCTCTGTGAGGCAGCTGACATGTACTACACCTATCTTTCCTCCTAAGCTCGTTGGGGTACACTCTCGATCTCCTCTATTAGTGGACTTAGCTTGATCTTAATATATTTCTCACACCTATGTTATAAATTCGATAATTCCAGTCAGCATAGCGACGCAGCGAGACCGCTTGGGAAAAAGAAATCTTTACTCTCACGGGAGCGGTTTATTGATTGGGTCATTATGTGACACGGTAGGAGACTATCGTTCTTTCATGTCGTCAGTGTGAAATACCTGATTAAATATCACTGATTATGGTCCGTATCTATCTTAATTACGGTCCCTTACGGTCCCTTGGATATAATAACTATTAACTTATTACTATTATATGTATATATACTCACCATAACTATGAAATAACTAACGTATCACTACTCCCTAATATGGTACTTTCACTTCCGGAGTGGGCGTGGTCTATAGCCGGACAACATACACACACTAGCTCCTATTGGATGTCACTTTGGCGGGAAAAACAGATGTCCAATACATGACTCAGTAATTATCCCCCTCAACCACCAACCCTCTTCATGCACTATACAACCCCTATTCATATATACATATATATCATGACAGAAGCTCCACCACCTTCCACCACCTTCCACCATGGGAAAGTGGTGGTATTCTACTATATAACTCTTGTACTTGAAGGAGGAAATCTTTCCTCCTTCCTCCTACTCTTTGGTCAACTAAAAAAGTAAGACCATTGTGTCCACCTCCCACTACTCACAGTATTCTCCATAAGCATAGCAAGGCAGGGGAATGGAACTTTTACGGCCCGAAGTAGCCTGGTTGGGGAAACCACCCTACCAACCTTAGATGTTCGGACAACCCGTGATCGATTCCCGTTGAAAGCAGTATGTGAGTTGTACTTGTGTTTGGAAAAAATACGTCCGCGGTCGACCCAGCCGCTGGCAGAAAAGAGTACCAGGGTAGCACTCTGAGAAGGTGAGAAATGGTACCTCGCACATGAGTTACGATGCTTGAGGCGACACTAGACAGGAGTCTCCGAACACTTCGGTAAAGGCGGCCCAGCAGAAAAGGGTAAAACCCCAAGTTTTATTAAATTTAAGGAGGGGACCTCGGTAGGCTAGCAGGGAAAACCAACCGACTGGGGCTACCGACGTTCGGACAACCCATGTTAGACTCCCGCTGGAGGAAGTGTGAGTTGTACTCGTGGTTGGAAAAAAAAAATACACCCGCGATAGACCCAGCCACGGGCAGAAATGGGTACAATTGTATTACTCTGGGAAGGTGAGGAATGCCGCCTCGCATCGCGAGTTTCGATGCTTGAGGCGACACTGTCCAGATGTCAACGAACACTTCTGGATAGGCGGCCGAGCACATATGGGTTGAAACTGGCGTGCTGAGACGCCGATTCAAGTCTCGTATCTTTACCTTTTACCTTTTACCTTTTACCTTTTACCTTTTACCTTTTACCTTTACTTTTCTATGCTGCTATCTGAAAGATAACAAAGAACAGAGATGCTGCTATCTGAAAGATAACAAAGAACAGAGATGCTGCTATCTGAAAGATAACAAAGAACAGCGATGCTGCTATCTGAAAGATAACAAAGAACAGAGATGCTGCTATCTGAAAGATAACAAAGAACAGAGATGCTGCTATCTGAAAGATAACAAAGAACAGCGATGCTGCTATCTGAAAGATAACAAAGAACAGAGATGCTGCTATCTGAAAGATAACAAAGAACAGAGATGCTGCTATCTGAAAGATAACAAAGAACAGAGATGCTGCTATCTGAAAGATAACAAAGAACAGAGATGCTGCTATCTGAAAGATAACAAAGAACAGAGATGCTGCTATCTGAAAGATAACAAAGAACAGAGATGCTGCTATCTGAAAGATAACAAAGAACAGAGAAAACGACATCACCTCAACGCAAAATAAAGACAAATGGAACAATATTTTTTTTGTTTTCGTTCGCCAGCTTTTACCTGTGACGAAGTCCCTACAAACTAGGAACTGAATTTTGCTTGTTAATCCATTTTTCCCTGGCAGCCGTGTACACAGGGGTCCCTCGCCGCACAGGCAGATAACTCCGACTTCGGAGGTACTTATATCTTTTTCCATCGATGAGTAATTGACGTTTCAAGCCGGGCCTCGCTGCTGAGACCAGGGGTGGTTGCCAATATTAAAACAGGTAAATGAATTTAAATATTTGTGAACTTTGTTAACCTCAGACGGAAGATGTACAATAGAGGTGAGATGCTGAATGGTTCACGCAAAATCAGCCTTCTAAAAAATGAGGAACATACTGAGCAATCCATTTTTGACAACAGAAACAATAAAAAGAGTTCTTAAATGGTATGTAGAGCCAATCTTAATATATGGATGTGAACCATCGACAATAGGACATCAGAGAAGGAAATCACCGGAGTCTGTAGAATTGAAAGTGTTTGTTGAAGACCTATACTCCACAGGGAGCTGAAGACCTGTACTCCACGGTGAGCTGAAGACCTATACTCCACAGGGAGCTGAAGACCTATACTCCACAGGGAGCTGAAGACCTATACTCCACAGTGAGCTGAAGACCTATACTCCACAGGGAGCTGAAGACCTATACTCCACAGGGAGCTGAAGACCTATACTCCACAGTGAGCTGAAGACCTATACTCCACAGGGAGCTGAAGACCTATACTCCACAGTGAGCTGAAGACCTATACTCCACAGTGAGCTGAAGACCTATACTCCACAGTGAGCTGAAGACCTGTACTCCACAGGGAGCTGAAGACCTATACTCCACAGGGAGCTGAAGACCTATACTCCACAGTGAGCTGAAGACCTATACTCCACAGTGAGCTGAAGACCTATACTCCACAGGGAGCTGAAGACCTATACTCCACAGGGAGCTGAAGACCTATACTCCACAGGGAGCTGAAGACCTATACTTTACAGGGGTCTGACGGGATGACGACGAAGTTAATAAGCTGCTCGGCTCCAAGTCTCGAACTCTCCACCCATTAGTACATCGTCTTGTCACTAACATAACCCACACCATCACCAGCTGCCACATTTTTCTTTCCCCACCCACACATCTCTAATCTCCCTAAAAAAGGTAACATTATGGGCAGGTCACTCAAAGACACCAATTGGAAAACAATCTCAGATTGTCGAATTTCTTATTTGCTCAGGGATTGATCGATATAGAGTAATAATTACGGATCTTATTTCTTGTCTTTTCGCTCCAAATAATTCAAGGTTTGAATTTTTAACAAGAACTTAATTGCGTCAGCTTAAGCTGTAATTCCTTAACGAATTGAAACAAATGACACATTTGATGTATTTAGGAAGTGTTGCGTCATTGAATAGAAGATCTGAGGCTGAAATAGAGAACAGATTAGGGCTGGGGACGGGAGACATCTAATTTTTTTTTTTTTAAATAATGATAGTTTTTTGGATACCATCATCATCAAGTTGCCGTTATAGAGGAGATTGTCCCTATTTTGATTGGCAGTCACAATGTCCCTTATTCTGTTATCTGATTTGGTAAGTTGTTTTTTGTAGTTTCAGTGTTTGTCCGTAAAGTGGGCCTAGACGTGTTGTGTTGTTAGTTTTGGCATTGGTGCGATATCTACGTATTAGACCCGGCACATCCGTCTCCGGCATGGGAAGATTTCCTTAATAATTTTTGATCGGACAGTGGAAACTATTGGACTTTCAGCTGCCAAATATTCTTCTTCTTTTTCTTTCTTTTGCTTCCTCTTCTTCTTCTTTCCTCTTTCCTTGCTCATTTGATTTTTGCGTCGAGTGCGGAGAGATATAATTTGTGGTCTTTTACTCTTCTGTTGGTTTCTCCTGCTGTTATGTTTCCTAGTGTTTCTAATATTCCATCAATCCATCTTTTGCTCTTCTGTTCGCCTCTCCTGCTGTTATGTTTCTTAGTGTTTCTAATATTCCATCAATCCATCTTTTGCTCTTCTGTTGGCCTCTCCTGCTATTATGTTTCCTAGTGTTTCTAATATTCCATCAATCCATCTTTTTCGTGGTCAGCCTTTGAGTCTGGTGTTCTCTCAACATTTATTAAAGGCTTGTTGTCTTGTGTGTTTTCATCTTCCGGCCTACCAGTTTATTGGTTATTTCTGTATGTATTCTAATCTTTTCTTCCTCTTCTTCTATTCTTCCTCCATTGCCGTTGGCGTCGAGGTGAGATACAATCTGCGATTCTTTGCTCTTCTGTTGGCCTCTTCTAGTGTTATCCCTCCTAGTGACTCTAGTATTCCCTTTATCCATCTCTTTCCTCTTGCTTGCGTTCGCCCGATGACTAAAGTATTCTAGAGTATTCTGGTAGAATAGAATTTTCCTCTTCATCATCCGCCATTAAAAGGACGTTAAGTGGACGTGTCTGCGTTGTGTTGTGGTTTGCAGTACAACTGTGATATTTGCGCCTTTCGGCCCAACACATCCGACTTCAGCACGTCTTTCCTCTTAATCTGGCGTTTTCGTAGCGTTTGTTTATGGCTATTTGAGTCATTGTTAGTTCTTTTTGTCTTGTTATGTGGCCGAATCAATTTATCTGTTGTTTCTTTCTGTATTCGATGGCTGGTTCAATTTCGAGTTTCTTCCTCAGGTCAGTGTTTCTTACTCTGTCCCTTAAGCTGTTTCCTGTCATTCTTCTGACACATTTCATTTTGGTGGTCGTTATCTTTCTTATTGTTCTAGAGTCCAGCGTCTAATTCTGGCACTGATAGCACAGAGTTGGTAGAAAAATTGATTTCTATATTGCCCTTTTTGCTTCCGTAGTTATTGATGTTTGTTTTTCAATAGTGTTGATACTTGGCCTATAACTTGGCATGCTTTGTTACATCTTATATCTATCTCTGTCTCTTGGTTATTGTCTTGTGTTAACGTGCTACCCAGATATTTAAAATTGTCTACTTGCTTCAGAGTTGTATTATCTATTATGATGTTTAGTTTTTCTTTCTTTCTCGCTATTGCCATTACTTCGGTTTCGCTTATGTTGATCTTCATGTTGTATTGTTTACAAGTGTTGTTTAGCCTGTTGATATGTTCTTGCAGGACCTCAGTTGTTTGATGTATTAGAACTTGGTCGTCTGCAAATAGTATTTCATTTATTTCTTCCTTTCTTCTGCTGTTTTCTTGTACGTATATTTCGTTCTCTTTTGTGTTATCGCTTGTTATCATCCTTGTTGGTATACTTCCTTTGTTTGGGCATGCTAATTTGCATATATTGTCCATATATGTGATGAAAAGTAAGGGGAAAGCACGCAGCCTTGTCTTACTCCGGAGTTAATGGTGAAATCTTTAGAGTAGCCTGCAGAAGATCTTACTGTAGTGCGACTACTTTCATAGAGGCTCTTGCATATCTCTACTAGGTGGTGACTCACTCCGTACAAGGGCAATACGGACCATAGTTGTTCCCTGTCCACCCTATCGAACGCCTTTTCTTGGTCAATAAAAGCTGTATATAGTGTTTTATTATGCTCTATAGTTTTCTCCGCTAGTTGTTTTATGATAAATAGGGCATCTGTGCAACCTCTGTTCCTCCTAAAGCCCATCTGAGCATCGCTTAGTTGTGGGTCTATAATTGGTCTCAATCTTTTTTCAACTATCTTGGCATATAACTTCCCTGTGTGGCTTAATAGCGATATTCCTCTATATTGGTTGCAGTCTCTTCTGCTGCCCTTCTTTTTCCATATTGGTAATATAATGGACTGTTTCCAATCGTCTGGGACTTGCTGTTGTATCCATGCAGCGTTGAATATTCTGTGTAGCCATTTACATCCAGCCTCTCCCGCTGCTGCTAGCATTTCTACTGGGATGTTATCGATTCCTGGGGCTTTGTTTCTTGGTGCTAGTCGTAATGTTTCTTCTATTTCTTCCATTAGTATATTTGGATCTTTATCGCCAACTATTAGTTGCTTTTTATGTGTTTTTGGACTCGCTGTTTCTACATTCAAAAGTTCTTCGAAATATTCTTTCCATCTCGTTAAGATTTGCGCTTTGTTTGTTATTGCTTGGCCTCGTTTGTCATTGATGATTTCAGTTGGGGCATAATTGTCTTTCTTTTGTTTTATGGCTTTAATTGTTCTATAGAAGTCTCTGGATGCTGTTTTGTGATTGTTACTAATCATTTCTCCAAATTTTGTCCATGCTTTATTTTTTTCTTCTTTGATTAATTTCTTCACTTCTCTTCTATCTATTGTGTATATATCATAATCGCTTGGCTTTTTAGTTTTTAGCCAGATTTTGTATAGTTTTTTTCTTTCTTTTTATGGCGTTCTTGACTATGTCATTCCACCATGGAGTGCTCAGCTTTCCCTCCTTCCTTTGCTTCGTTCTGCATATTGCGGTTGCTATTTTCGTTAATGATTGTTTGAATATGAGCCACTCGTTATCTACTGTAGTTATTTGTTGTGGTAGTTGTTTAAATTGGTTTTCCAGTTGTTTTTCTATTCCTTTCTTTTTGTCTTCTATTTTAAGTTGGCTTAATTTTAGTGTCCTTTCGGATTGTTTTCTTGTTTTCAATTGGTTCTTGTTGTCTTGTTTTGCTTTCTGGATGGTTATTAGCACCATTTTATGGTCTGTATCATTTGTGATGTTAGGTACCGCTCTGCTGTCTCTGATTTTCCTCTTCCTTTGTGTTCTCGCTAGGATGAAATCTATTTGACTTTTACATTTGTTATCGTTCCATTTATACCATGTGTATATTTGTGAGTCTTTATGCTTAAAGAAAGTATTAGTTATGCATAATTCATGTTGATTGCATAATTCAAGCATTCGGTTGCCATTTTCGTTCTTTCTATTTGTGTTATCTCCAAATGGGCCCAGATATTTGGAGTTCTCATAATTGCGTTTTCCTGGTCTCCCGTTAAAGTCCCCCATCACCAGTAGATCTTCGTTCTTATTTACTTTGTTTATGATTTCGTTAAGTGTTTCGTAGAATTCTTCGCTCTCTTCGTCGTTGTTGTTGCAAGGTGCATATATTTGGATGTATGTTATATCGACGTTGTTTTCTATTACTTTTAGGGTAATTATCCTTTCTGAATGTTGATGTATTTCTATGATGTTTTTGGACGTTTCTGGGTCTACAATGAATCCTACTCCGTGTTTTGCTACTTCGTTGGTGTTAACTCCTGAGTTTGTTATGGTATAATTCATGTACGCTTTCCTTGTTTGTTTCTCCTTCAGTGTACTCTATGGCGGGAATTATTCCTAACTTTTTTCTCAGTTCTTCATTTCTGGTCTTATCTCTCAGGCTGTTTCCTGTCATTCGTCTAACACATTTCAGTAGATGTTATTTTCTTTTTGCTCTTTTATCTAGGGTCCAGGTCTGGCATTGGTAGCACAAAGTTGGGATGAAGATTGTATTGTAGAAGGCCCGTTTTGCCGCTAGAGTTATTTCCTTGTTGGACAATAGTGGTGATAACTGTCCAATGATTTGACAAGCTTTGTTGCATCTTGCGTCTATTTCTGCTGTTTGAGAATTATCGTTTGTCACTAAACTTCCTAGGTATTTCTGCTGTTTGAGAATTATCGTTTGTCATTAGACTTCCTAGATATTTGAATTCCTCTACTTGTTTTAGTTGCCTGCTGTTTATAGTTATGTTAATTTATATTTTTCTTTTGCGATTATTTTGTTTTGTTGATGTTGATTTTCATGTTCTTTAAATGTTTATCTTAATCATCTGTGCACTGTATGTTTGTCTGCCACATTGTCTGCCTGATAACCTGGGCGCCCGCACATCTCTATATCTGATATCAAAGTTATCATTTATCTTTGGACAAGAACAATAACTCTGGAAAAATACCAGTGGGAGGTAATCTAAACAGCGCAGGTAATAAATGAAGATTCTGAAGGTCACTGCCGGTAGTAATAGAGGCCACTATGGAGATTAGTAAATGTGACTGAGATAAGGAATGGGACGGGGGAGGATAAGAGAGTAAAGAAGGATAAGAGAGTAATGAAGGATAAGAGAGTAAAGAAGGATAAGAGAGTAAAGAAGGATAAGAGAGTAAAGAAGGATAAGAGAGTAAAGAAGGATAAGAGAGTAAAGAAGGATAAGAGAGTAAAGAAGGATACGAATTTGAAGTTTGAATGAATAAGAAATGACTGTAGAAAATGAAGATGTTAAATTAGAAGATTGGTTTTAGTAACCAAGGCGGAGAGAGGGAGAGAACAGCCTAGGGAAGCCAGACATTTGAAGGTCGGTAGTAAATTATGAGGAGGTGGAGTGGGAGGAGGAGTGGGAGGAGGAGTGGGAGGAGGAGGAAGAGTTGGAGGAGGATTAGAGAAGGAGTGGGAGGAGGATAGTGAGAATTAGTGGGAGAAGGAATGGGAGGAGTGAAATGAGGAGTGGGAGGGGGATTGGGGAAAGAGTGGGAGGAGGAATAGGATGAGGAGTGGGATGAGGATTGGGGGAAGACTGGGAGGAGGAATAGGATGAGGAGTGGGAGGGGGAATGGGATGAAGAGTGGGAGGAGGAATTGGAGAGGGAGTGGGTGGAAGAAGTGGGAGGAGGAATTGGAGAGGTAGTGTGAGGAGGAGTTGGATGAGGAATGAGAGAATGAGGAGTGGGAGAGAGAAGGTGAGAGGGGACGGTGAGGAAGAGAGAATGAAGAAAATATTTATGAGAAACAGAGAGAGTGAGATGGAAAAGAATGGTGTAAGTGAAAATGAATGGTGTAATGTATTAATTATAGTAATATCGGTTGTTGTAATTGTAGTAGTAGTAGCTGTAGTAGTAGCTGTAGTAGTAGTAGCTGTAGTAGTAGCTGTAGTAGTAGTAGCTGTAGTAGTCGTAGTAGCTGTAGTAGTAGTAGATGTAACTATAGTAGTGATAGCTGTAGTAGTAGTAGCTGTAGTAGTTGTTGTAGTAGTGATAGCAGTAGCTGTAGTAGTAGTGTTATAGTAACCACAGACTCTTTATTGTAATTATATCTTGATGTTATTGTTCACAGCACATCACATTTATAGTTGATCACAACAGGTAAATCATGACAGACTCTTTTTCTCTCATTATATAAATCATAATCAGTTTATTGATCTCTTATTAATCTTGACCTATGATCGTTCTGTAGAGGATGCACTTATCTTAAATTAATGTTAATTAATTCGGGACTTCTCTGAGACAAATAGTCGGTGGATATGATCAGCCCCAATTGCATATCTTGCATTCAATCTCTCTATCACTTACTTAACGTATATCAGAATGTGAAACAACTTGACAACTCTCAGACACTTCACAACTAAAGTTCATATGTTCATTGCTATCCTTACTACTCTCTATCAACTTACTTATTAACTTCTCAACGGACTTGAAACTACAACTTGAAGATTCTTAGCTTCCTAACTAACTGGCTCAACTTTCTAATCTCAACTTAACTTCTACAAACTGCCTTCGTTAGTTCGACCGAAGCCGGACTAAGCTTACTTAGTCTACATTCTGACTTCGCCTAATCTCTCTAACTGTCTTAAGCCTATTCTGCTGAAGTTTATATACTCCAACCACAACTCTTCGCCTAAAAATCAGCAGCCAATCAAACTGTTGCAAAGTGACAATTTGCACTCTTCTGATCACCTGAGTTGGTCATTCCTCGTCATTTTGTGTCCGAAACTTGAATTATTCTCATGGTTTGATAAAAACACCTTGTTTTCCTGAATCTTTATAAAAAAAGTAAAGTAAAGTACCCCCCGTCACGCCGAGTGGCGTATAGGGAAATATGGTGTTAGTGACCCTATATTTTACAGACCTTCAGCACATGATTTTTGGGGTAATGTGGTCGGTATTACGCCCGTGCTGATTTACTTTCCCAGAAAAATCCGGTACCCATTTTAAGGCTGGGTGAACCCGGAGCCGTCGGTTGGGATCGAACCCTACCCCTTGTCCGTAGTAGTCCAGTTCACTAACCACTGAGCTATCGCGGCTCCCACTAATTTTTAGGGAATTAGTAAAACCCAGGTGTCCTCGCCAGGGTACGTACCCCGGCTGTTGCCGTGGTAAGCCAACCGCTGAATCTTTATGCCCTATTTAAATTCGTGGTTACCTCATGACAATGACCTTTCCTGGTAGTTGGATGATAACTTATTTATCAGACGGCCAAAGTCATGGGGTCAATGCATGCTATTGTAATGCGTTGCCTAAAAGTTGAAGTGAAAATTTCCATGGACCTAAACTCATCATCGTGTCGTCCAGTAATTCTGGACCTTACCTCCTTCCCACTTTCTGTGTATCCACTACCCCCTATGTGAACTTCTATTATCCCTTAACTTGTTATTCTGGTTGAAATTTCCCATGCTTTAAGTTTATGTCCTAACTACTGCTGGTCGCTACCATATGTTACTGCTATTGTCTAGTGAGAAACGGGTAACAAGTAAGTTACCTGTCACCATACTTTCATTAGCTCACTCTATAACAGTAGTAGCAGTACCTGTAGTAGTATAAGTAGTAGTAGTAGCTGTAGTATTAGCAGCAGTAACTGTAGTAGTAGTAGTAGTAGTAGCTGTAGTAGTAGTGGCAGTAACTGTAGTAGTAGCAGTAGTAGCTGTAGTAGTAGTATTAGTAGCTGTAACAGTAGTAGAAGTAGTAGCAGTAATTGTAGCAGTAATTGTAGCAGTAGTAGTAGTAGCTGTAGTAGTAGTAGCAGTAACTGTAGCAGTAGTAGTAGTAGCTGTAGTAGTAGTAGCTGTAGTATTAGCAGCAGTAACTGTAGCAGTAGTAGTAGTAGCTGTAGTAGTAGTAGCTGTAGTAGTAGTAGCAGTAACTGTAGCAGTAGTAGCAGTAACTGTAGTAGTAGTAGTAGTAGTAGTAGCTGTACCAGTAGTAGTAGCAGCATCAACTGTATTAGTAGTAGCAGTAAGTGTAGTAATAGTAGTAGCAGTAACTGTATTAATAGTAGCAGTTTTAGTAGTAGTAATATTAGTAGATGTAGCAGTAGTAGAACTTATAGAATAGTGGCAGTAGTAGTAGTACTAATAGTAGTTGTGGGAGCAGTAGAAGTAGTAATAGTAATAATAGTAGTAGTAAATGTAATAGTAGTTGTAATAGGAGTAGTAATAGTAAAAGTAGTAACAGCAGTATTAGTAGTGGTATGTAGCAGTAATTGGGCACCTTGCTCTGGTTACTTCCCCTTCCGATCATTCAAACCTCTAACGTGTCGACCGCGTCACATGACCCTTTTGCAATAGATAAATGTTTTTCTTTTGAATTTATATTTATTGCTTTGTACCCAATGAAGGCTTTTGCCGAAACGTCGTAATTTGTCTAGTCCCGCCTTAGGTTCAGCTGCTTAAAACCATTTTATTGTTATTGTATATGTGGTTTCTGAGCCAAGCTGATGTTTGACAATTATGATCCCTTTACTGGACTAAGTTATGAAAATACGGTCTCCTTAATTTAATCGCAAGCACAATATGCTACTAGGAAGCCGCGATAGCTCAGTGGTTAGTGAACTACACTACAAAGGACAAGAGGTATGGTTCGATCCCAACCGACGGCTTCCGGTTCACCCAGCCTTTATTGGGTATCGGATTTTTTTTTTCTGGGAAAGTAAAGCGGCATGGGCGTTATCCCGACCACATTACACACAAAAGCATGTCCCGAAGGTCTGTAAAATTTATGGCCACTAACACCATATTCCCTATACGCCACTTGGCGTGACGGGGCTCTTTACTTTTTTCTTTATTTCACAATATGCTACGGACATTCGCTTTCAGATGACGTAATTGTTACCAGTTTAAGAATCCCTGTGGGAAAGAATCTCCCAGCTGGCATGTCATATCGTGCTTGATGGCCTGTCGCGTGTACGTGAGGCTGTTCACAGCTTCCAGATACATCCCGATCAACTGAGCTGATCCAGAGAAGTCAGGAACTGGCTTCAGTCACAACATCTTTCAATTATATTGCCCTTGGTCTCATCATCATCAAGTGCTATGCCTACTGGTATAGGTGATCATGTCTCTCCACAACTTTTGATCTCGACAGTTATTTATCATTTCTGTTGTTGACCTTCTTCCAAGCCATTCTCTTAAGCTGTCTAGTATCTTTTCTCTTTGCTTCCCTCTGTCTCTTTGTCCCTCAGTTATTCCAGTTGTTACAATATATTTCAACTGTTCTCTTCTCATCTTCTCATTACATGGCCAAAAAATGATGATTGTCTCTTCCTAATATTGGAAATTAGCTCTCTTTTTGCTTTGACCTCTCTCAAGACATCTTCATTACTCTTCTTAGCTGTCCATGGTAATCTCAACCATCTTTTTTTAAACCACATTTCTACAGACTCCAATGATTTTCTTGTCTGTTGTTCTATTGTCCATGACTCACACCCATATGTTAAGACTGATTCTACACAACGTAAAAACTTATTTTCTTGTTTCCATTATAAAAAATGGATTACACAGTATCTTCCTAATTTTTTTGGAAAGCTGCTTTTGTTGAGCTATTCTGCATCTCACTTCTGTTGTACATCTACCATCTGAGGTCAACAATGTTCCCAAAAATTTCAATTCATTTACCTGTTTTAATATTGCTGCACTTGTCCTTATTGTGCTGTCTACTGCACACAGTAGCAGGTTAAATGGTCTGACTTGATCTTGGTATCATGCTTAGCTTTATATAGCACGGTTGTTTGCTGTAATAATATTCATAAAGTGGTATTTTAATTCTGGTTTGATCTGAACTGAAAATAAACATTTGATTCATCATCATCATCATCGAGTGCCATCTCCGCAACAAAGGTTGGCTACCATGCAGCGCCATTCAGATCTGTCTCTTGCTTTGATGGTGCTAGTTGTCATAGGCTTATTTGTCCATCTTTAAAATTACACATCCATGTTAGTCTTGCTCTGCCTCTGCCTCTTTTACCTTGTTTGTTTCCTCTAATATTACTTTTAGTAGGCTGCTGTGTCTTTTAACATGGCCCAAAAATCGCATTTGTCTTGTTTGAATTGTGTTTAGTAGTTCTCTGTTCATTTTTAGTTGTTTTAAAACTTCATCGTTTGTTTTCTTTTCTTTCCATCCGATTCTACCTATTCTTCTATAAATCCACATTCCAAAGGCTTCAATTATCTGTTCTTTTCTTGTCTAGTGTCCGTGTTTCTGCACCATACAGGAATGTTGAGACGATATAACATTTTGCTATTTTTAGTTTCAGCCCTGGTGTTATTTGTTTTGATATTAATTTATTTTTCAGAACATTAAAATTACTTTTTGCCATTCCTATTCTTTTGTTTATTTCAGTTGTACATTTTCCGTCACTGGTTATAGTATGTCCAAGGTAGTAAGCGGTTGATTATCTTGTCGAAGAAGTGCACGGTGATTAGTCGCTCGCTTCCTGATCGGAACAGTCCGAGTTCGATTCCCAGAAATGGGGATTTTTTTTTTCGGACCGACAAGACTCGGGTTTTCACCCCGCCTCCAAAAATGAGTACCAGAGATTTTTTCTGAAAAGTAAAAGCGGCCTGGCGTAATACCGACCACATCACCCAAAAATATGCACTGGTTAGAAAAATCTGGTCACTAACACCATATGGTCCATACGTCTAGAAATGTAGGGGAGGGAACCTTTACTTTACTTTTACTTACCTTACCATTCCTTACCTTACCTTACCCGATCTTACCTTACATTACATTACTTTTCTTTTACTTTACTTTACATTACTTTACCTTTATTTTACCTTACCTTAACTTACTTTTACAATACTTTTCTTTTACTTTAGTTTATCTTTTTTTTACCTTACAGTACTTTACTTATTTTGTCATTATTTTACTTATTTTAACTTTACTTTACTATTCTTTTACTTCACTTTAATTTATTTTACTTTACCTTACTATACTTTACTATATTTTACTTGTCTTTAATTTACTTTACTTTAACTTTTCTGCTACTTTACCTTACTTTTACTTTATTTTACTTTACCTCGCTATACTTTACTTTAGTTTACTTTAATTTATTTTTCTTCTACTTTACATTTACTTTACTTTACTTTAATTTACTTTACTTTACTATTACTTTACTTTACTTTATTTATTTTAATTTACCTTACTACACTTTGTTTTACTTTACTTTACTTTTTTTTTACTTTACTTTACTTTTTTTTTACTTTACCTTACTTTTTTTAAACTTTATTTTACTTCATTTTATTTTACTTTATCTTGCTTTACTTTCTTTTTCTTTACTTTATTTTGCGTTACTTTTTTACTTTTAATTTACTTTAATTTAATTTTACTTTACTTTATTCCACTTTTATTTTACTCTACTTTACTTTACTTTTATTTTATTTTACTTTATTTTATATTACGTTTACTTTACATTACTTTACTTTAACTTTACTTTAACTTTGCTTTACTTTTCTTTTACCTTACTTTTCATTTACTTTACTTACAATACCTTACCTTACTTTACGTTTTTTATTTACCTTTACTTTATATTACTATACGTTTACCTTAGTTTACTTTACTTTTACTTTTACGTTTACTTTACTTTACTTTACTTTACTTTTCTTTTACTTTACTTTATCTTACTTTACCTTACCATACTTTACTTTACTTGTCTTCACTTTACTTATTTTAACTTTACTTTACTATTATTTGGCTTCACTTTACTTAATGTTATTTTAACTTAAAATACTTTACTATATTTTACTTTACTTGTCCTTAATTTACTTTACTAAAACTTTTCGTTTACTTTACTTCACTTTTACTTTTTTTTTACTTTACTTTACCTTACTTTACTTTTACTTTAATCTACTTTACTTATTTTAATTTACCTTACTGTACTTTACTTTATTTTACTTTGCCTTACATTTCTTTTACTTCACTCTACTTTATTTCTCTTTACTTTATTTTTACTTTACTTTACTTTACTTTACTTTACTTTACTTTACTTTACTTTAACTTAGAACTATCGCTACCATATAGATTGGATGTAAAGATGCTCACTTTACAAATCTGGTTGGAACAACTTTACCTAAGGAAATGAGTGGCTCAAAGCTAATACCTCGGCCATTGGAGAAAGAGTTCCTGGTTTCGAATCCTACAAAAAAGAAAATAGTTGGCTAAAGAGGAAACAGAAGTAAATCTGAGAGCAAGGAAGCTGTTTGGGGAAAAAAAGTAGAAAGGTGGTCAGTGAAATATGATAATGAGAGAAGAGGAGAGGTGTGGAAGGTGAAGTATGAGATTAAGAGAAAGTGAGAAACGTAAAAGATGACGTATGAGATTAAGAAATAATGACAGGTGTGAAGGAGAGATTATGAGAGTAAGAGAAAGTGAGAGTCGTGGGAGCTAAAATGTGAGAGTAAGAGAAAGTGAGAGTCGTGGGAGCTAAAATGTGAGAGTAAGAGAAAGTGAGAGTCGTGGGAGCTGAAATGTGAGAGTAAGAGAAAGTGAGAGTCGTGGGAGCTAAAGTGTGAGAGTAAGAGAAAGTGAGAGTCGTGGGAGCTAAAATGTGAGAGTAAGAGAAAGTGAGAGTCGTGGGAGCTGAAATGTGAGAATAAGAGAAAGTGAGAGTCGTGGGAGCTGAAATGTGAGAATAAGAGAAAGTGAGAGTCGTGGGAGCTGAAATGTGAGAGTAAGAGAAAGTGAGAGTCGTGGGAGCTGAAATGTGAGAGTAAGAGAAAGTGAGAGTCGTGGGAACTAAAATATGAGAGTAAGAGAAAGTGAGAGTCGTGGGTGCATGAGAAAGTGAGCAATGTGAAAGATGATGTATGAGAGTAGGAGAAAGTGAGAGAAGGGAAGAAATGAAAGTAAGAAATGGTAAATAATATAAAGGAGGAAATATGTGAGCCGGCGAGAGTAAGGGATCCATCATGAAATATGAGAGTGGGAGAAAGTGAGAGATGTGTAGAAGAAAGTATGAAACAGCCTTGATTATGGCGTCTTACCTTGTAGTAAAGATTGTAGGTCTTGATGATCTCCAAAAGAGATTGGATTGGAGACAGAATAGATTGAAACAGGTGAGAAATAACTGGAGGATAAAAATAGGTTAGAGAATGGAGATAACTGGGAGATAAAGATAGTGTAGAGAATGGAGATAACTGGGAGATAAAGATAGGGTAGAGAATGGAGATAACTGGGAGATAAAGATAGGGAAGAGAATGGAGATAACTGGGAGATAAAGATAGGGTAGAGAATGGAGATAACTGGGAGATAAAGATAGGGTAGAGAATGGAGATAACTGGGAGATAAAGATAGGGTAGAGAATGGAGATAACTGGGAGATAAAGATAGGGTAGAGAATGGAGATAGCTATGAGATAAAGATAGGGTAGAGAATGGAGATAACTGGAGGATAAAGATAGGGTAGAGAATGGAGATAACTGGGAGATAAAGATAGGGTAGAGAATGGAGATAACTGGGAGATAAAGATAGGGTAGAGAATGGAGATAACTGGAGGATAAAGATAGGGAAGAGAATGGAGGCAAGTAAAAAAAAAAGTAAAGTACCCCCGTCACGCCAAGTGGCGTATAGGGAAATATGGTGTTAGTGACCCTATATTTTACAGACCTTCATCACATGATTTTTGGGGTAATGTGGTCGGTATTACGCCCGTGCTGCTTTACTTTCCCAGAAAAAAATCCGGTACCCATTTAAGGCTGGGTGAACCGGGAAGCTATCGGTTGGGATCGAACCCTACCCCTTGTCCTTTGTAGTCCAGTTCACTAACCACTGAGCTAAGAATGGAGATAACTGGGGGATAAAGATAAGGTAGAGAATGGAGATAACTGGGGAGGGGGGGGGTAAAGATAGGGTACAGAATGGAGATAACTGGGAGATAAAGATATGATATGGTAGAGAATAGAGATAAAAGAAAGAGCGAGAAAAAAAAACGAATGAAATATAGAAATATAATAAGAGAAAATGAGACAAGATTCTAGAATAAAAGAAAATATTGTAATTTAAAAAATCAATCATATTCCTATTAACCAATAAATCAAGTAGACAAACAATCAGTCACTCAGCCTGTCAATCAGTAAATCAATGTTATTTGTTGTCACTCATTCATTATAGACCTCGTTGATGCCTCGTCCTGGAAGCGACAGGTTCCAGGTCGTAAACAAAAACCTGAGACTGCAGATTTCGTTCACTCTGACATGCGCACTCATTCTAGCCAATCAGAGCAAGGCAATTCACCTAACTATCGTCTAGATCCGTGGCGTAAATCCTGACAAATGGGAGACGATATTGGTGGCTGTGTTGTGATTGTTGCTATTGATCACGTTCTGCCTGTGGGAGTTCAATGAATGCATTTCAGGACGTGGATTAGCGAGGTGTATGTGGTTCCCTGTTGTTAGGATCATCATCACTGCATATCAGTCGTACCCATAGGTGCTCCGATACTGCCTTCTAGAAAATCCGAGGACAATCCTGGATCATGTGCACGAACTCCATAACACGGCCTGTGCTCTACGGTGTGGGTAGTTCCTGCTGACGATTTTATCCGCGCGGTATTTGGTGTCTACTCTGTTCGATTAAAATTGCCAAAAGTTCTTTAGCGTGCGCGAATACACACGGGACCTCCTGTTTATTGCCGTTATCCGAGAAGGCTAGACATCAGATCTCACTATCCAAGAGATCAGGGGAGGTAACGTCATCAAGAAACCACGGATTAATTTTTCCTGGTTTTGAAAAATCACAACCGCTACTAGTGGGCTTTGAACCTGGGTCCTTCCTGTCCTGAGGCTGACGTTGTACCTCTAGACCACCTACTCCCTCTCACCACCAGTGGTTTCTTATACAGACCCTACACTATAGGGTCGTGCATACGCCCTTTAATCAAGTTGGGTGAGAAAACAATAGCTGCCTGAGCAGCGGCGGATTCTTACAGAAAGCTACGAGGGTCACGACTCCTCTAATTTTTTTAATTAAAATACATAACACAATAGGGAGCCGCGATAGCTCAGTGGTTAGTGAACTGGACTACAAAGGACAAGAGGTAGGGTTCGATCGCAACCGACGGCTTCCGGGTTCACCCAGACTTAAATGGGTACCGGATTTTTTTTTCTGGGAAAGTAAAGCGGCACGGGCGTAATACCGACCACATTACCCCAAAAATCATGTGCCGAAGGTCTGTAAAATGTATGGTCACTAACACCATATTCCCTATACGTCACTTGGTGTGACGGGGGTACATTACTTACTCTTACATAACACAATCACAATCCAGGTCAATGAATTCAACATCAGTGTACAACCAGCCACGGCTGACCACCGTGAAAGAGATTGGAGCCTCATCACGTACTAGTCCAGAGGAAGCCTTGGAGAGAAATTCGAACTTATGTCGGAGGAAAGATCTTAAAATAAGTACTTGGAATGTTAGGACTCTATATCTAGAAGGGAAATTGGAAAATCTGATTCAAGAAGCAAAACGAATAAATATAGATATTTTAGACATATCAGAGACAAGATGGAAAGAATGTGGGTACATAGAGGACGAAAAAATATACATTTATATACTCAGGAAACACAATGGAACATCAAAGAGGGGTAGGAATACGGATAAAAAGAGAGCTACAAAAATATATGAGTACCCACTGGACATACAGTGAGAGGATTATACTACTCAAGTTGAAAGCAAAACCATTCAACATAGCAATAATACAGACATATGCACCTACTCAAGACTACACAGATGATCAAATAGAGGCATACTATGAAGATCTAAACACAGTTATGAAGCAAGTGAAATCTTCAGACATCTTGATTGTAATGGGTGCTAAAGTAGGAAAAGGTAGATATAAGACCATTATAGGAAATCATGGTTTAGGAAAAAGAAATGACAGAGGAGAAAGATTAATACAATTCTGTGAAGAAAACAGGCTGGTAATATGCAACACCTACTTTGAGCAAGAGAAAAGGAAACTATACACATGGAAAAGCCCTGGAGATAAGAAGAGGAATCAAATAGATCAAATAATGATAAAAGAAAGGTTCCGTAACAGCATAAAGAAAGCCAAAACCTACCCAGGAGCAGATATTAATTCAGATCACAATCCTGTAGTGATTAAAATGAAAATCAAACTAAAGAGAAACAAGCAAAAGTCTAATTCATCAACAAATCCACTAGATATAACAGCTTTAAATCAAAAAGATATTAAAGATACCTATACAATACAAGTAAAGAACACATACCAGAAGCTGCTAGAAGAAGTAATTGAGCAATACAGAAGAGAAAATCCTGATGAAAAAGTAACAACCAAATGGCAATGCACAAAGAAAAGCATAAAAGAAACCTGCGACACCGTACCCAAAAGAGAAAAGCACAAAAAACAAAAATGGATAACTAACACAATCTTAGAAAAAATGGAAGAAAGGAGACAAGCGAAGAACACTGCCCAATGCAATAAAATAGATAATGAAATACGCAAAATGTGTAAAAAGGCAAAAGAAGACTGGCTCAGCCAAAAATGTATAGAAATAGAAACTATGGAAAGCAAACAAGACTTAAGAGGAATGCACACAGAAATAAAGAGAATGACTAATAAAAATTAAAAGTCACAGAAGGTGGATGTATTGCAGACAAAAAAGGAAAAATGCTAACATACAATAAAGATATTATAGGTAGATGGCAGGAATATATAACAGAACTATTTCATGATTAAAGGGACAAGAAACCAGTTATAAAATGTACATCTGGCTATAAAATCTTAAAATCTGAGGTGGAAAAAGCTATAAAAAACAAAGAAAAGGGAAAAACAGCAGGATCTGACAGCATACAGATAGAGATGATACAGGCACTAAACGATTTTGGCATTGAAGTGATTACAGATATATGCAACGACATATACCACACAGGATACATACCAAATGAACTAAAAACATCAACTTTCATTGCATTGCCTAAAAAGAATGGTGCAGTTGAATGCAGTGACTTTAGAACAATAAGCCTAATGAGCCATGTTACAAAAATCTTGCTAAAAGTTATACAAGGAAGGATTCAGAGTAAAATCAATACTGAATTAGATGAGCAGCAATTTGGATTTAGGAAAAATAGCGGGACAAAAGAAGCCATATTCTGCATGAGAACATTAATCGAAAAGTACACAGAAGTAAACAAACCAATATATGCCTGCTTCACAGACTACACCAAAGCTTTTGATAGAGTACACCACAAACAACTTATAGAATGCCTAAAAGAGATACATCTAGATGACATGGACATACGACTAATATGTAATCTATACTGGGAACAAACAGCAATAATAAAATATAACAAAGAGAACTCTACATCCATTGATATAAAAAGAGGAGTAAGACAAGGATGCATCCTATCACCAAGCTTGTTCAATCTATACACTGAGCAAATCTTTAAAAATATCATAGAGATGCCAGGCCTACAAATTAATGGAAAGATAATCAATAACCTAAGATGTGCTGACGACACTGTACTACAAGCAGAAAATCCTAAAGATCTACAACAATTACTTAATGAAATAAACAAGACAAGCAAAAAATATGGACTAGAAATGAATATCAAAAAGACTAAAACTATGATCATAAACAAAGAAAATACTCAAAACCCACAAGTGGATATCAAAATTGAAGGAATAGACCTGGAGACAGTTCAGAACTACAACTACCTTGGACATACTATAACCAGTGATGGAAAATGTACAACTGAAATAAACAAAAGAATAGGAATGACAAAAAGTAATTTTAATGTCATGAAGAATATACTAACATCAAAACAAATAACAACAGGGCTAAAACTAAGAATAGCAAAATGTTACATCTTCTCAATACTCCTATATGGTGCAGAAACATGGACATTAGACAAGAAAACAGAATAGAGAATTGAAGCCTTTGAAATGTGGATATATAGAAAAATAGGTAGAATTCGATGGAAAGAAAAGAAAACAAACGATGAAGTCGTAAAACAACTAAAAATGAAAAGAGAACTACTAAACACAATTCAAACAAGACAAATGCGATTTTTGGACCATGTTAAAAGACACAACAGCCTACTAAAAGTAATCCTGGAGGAGAAAATACAAGGTAAAAGAGGCAGAGGCAGACCAAGACTAACATAGACGAGTATCATCAAAAGATGGACAAATCAGCCTATGACAACCTGCACCATCAAAGCAAGAGACAGAGCAGAATGGCGCTCCATGGTAGCCAACCTTCGTTGCGGAGACCGCACTCGATGATGATGACAACCAGCCACCGTAAAAAGTAAAGTACCCCCGTCACGCCAAGTGGCGTATAGGGAATATGGTGTTAGTGACCCGTCACGCCAAGTGGCGTATAGGGAATATGGTGTTAGTGACCCGTCACGCCAAGTGGCGTATAGGAAATATGGTGTTAGTGACCCGTCACGCCAAGTGGCGTATAGGGAATATGGTGTTAGTGACCCGTCACGCCAAGTGGCGTATAGGGAATATGGTGTTAGTGACCCGTCACGCCAAGTGGCGTATAGGAAATATGGTGTTAGTGACCCGTCACGCCAAGTGGCGTATAGGGAATATGGTGTTAGTGACCCGTCACGCCAAGTGGCGTATAGGGAATATGGTGTTAGTGACCATATATTTTACAGACCTTCAGCACATGATTTTTGGAGTAATGTGGTCGGTATTATGCCCGTGCCGCTTTACTTTCCGAGAAAAAAATCCGGTACCCATTTAAGGCTGGGTGAATCCGGAAGCCGTCGGTTGGGATCGAACCTTACCCCTTGTCCTTTGTAGCCCAGTTCACTAACCATTGAGCTATCACGAACCAGCCACTGTACTCCATTGATATTTTTTTTCTTCGTTCGCCAGATTTGACCTCTGACGAAGTCCCTAGAGACTAGGAACTGAATTTTGCGTGTTAATCCAATTTTTCTCTGGCAGTCTTGTGCATAGGGGTACCTCACCGCACAGGCAGATAACTCTGACTTCGGAAGTACTCATATTTTTTTCAGTCGATGAGTAATTGACGTTTGAAGCCTCGCTTCTGAAACCAGGGGTGGTTGCCGCAGAGAGAAATCATAAATAAAAATCCCAACCAGTGTAGCCGGGATTTGAACCCACAACCTCTCTGTCTCGAGGCCGGTGTCTTGCCTCGAGACCAACCAGTACCCTTGCTGTGTTATCATTCAAGTAATTCGAGCCGTTAATAACAGATAGGCCTCAATGTCTTTGGAGATCACGCCTACCGCAAAACTAAAACTGTATAGACACGCCATTCGGCCTTGCAATGGAGATGAAAGCTGGGCATGCTATTCTATTCTATTCTATTCATGAAATCAGTTTCGCTGCAGTCGGAGCATCCCCGTTTCCGCTCCACTGCCCGTCTCAGCATTTCTCGATGGGTGTACAGACTGATTTACCTGTCAGGTGTTGATTGTAGATACATCTGCTAATCCCACTAAGCACTTCGGATCGACCAGACACCTTTCCCACTATTAGACTCACCAGTCTCTTACTGTATACATCATTGTCCAATCTATCATTTAATTCTTCTCTTAATGACCACAGAACTAAACTTGGTGATGTCCTCTTTGCCCATCTCCTTAACCACAGCGATGCCTGAAACCTCTATCAGTGGAGATTTACACTAACCACAGCGCTACCTCACACCTCTCTCAGTAAACCCATTGACTAACCACAGCGATACCTCACCCCTCTCTCAGTAAACCCATTGATTAACCACAGCGCTACCTCACCCCTCTCTCAGTAAACCCATTGACTAACCACAACGCTACCTCACCCCTCTCTCAGTAAACCCATTGATTAACCACAGCGCTACCTCACCCCTCTCTCAGTAAACCCATTGACTAACCACAACGCTACCTCACCCCTCTCTCAGTAAACCCATTCACTAACCACAGCGCTACCTCACCCCTCTTTCAGTAAACCCATTGACTAACCACAGCGCTACCTCACCCCTCTATCAGTAAACCCATTGACTAACCACAGCGCTACCTCGCCCCTGTCTCAGTAAACCCATTGACTAACCACAACGCTATCTCACCCCTCTCTCAGTAAACCCATTCACTAACCACAGCGCTACCTCACCCCTCTTTCAGTAAACCCATTGACTAACCACAGCGCTACCTCACCCCTCTCTCAGTAAACCCATTGACTAACCACAGCGCTACCTCATCCCTGTCTCAGTAAACCCATTGACTAACCACAGCGCTACCTCACACCTCTCTCAGTAAACCCATTGACTAACCACAGCGCTACCTCATCCCTGTCTCAGTAAACCCATTGACTAACCACAGCGCTACCTCGCCCCTCTCTCAGTAAACCCATTGACTAACCACAGCGCTACCTCGCCCTTCTCTCAGTAAACCCATTGACTAACCACAGCGCTACCTCACACCTCTCTCAGTAAACCCATTCACCAACTACTCCACCACAGACCTCTGTATTTAACAGAAACTTCTAAATAAACAAACAATTGCAATTAAACAAACATATAATAAATAAAACAGACCTTGTCATTAAAACGTAATTTAATTATAAAACATACACTCCCGTTTAATAGAGAGGTTTCATTAAACCGAAATGTATCAGTTAACAGAAATAGTCAAACATTGCGTCTAGACAAGCATTGCTAATAAAACAAGAAGTGCTTATAATAAAGTATGACGTCATTAGAGTCCTAGTGTTCACCAAAGAGAAGATAAAGGTCAAGGTCAAGTACGAGACTTCAATCGGTGTCTCAGCACACGAGTTTCCACCCGTATGTGCTCGGCCGCCTATCCAGAAGTGTTCGGAGACTTCTGGACAGTGTCGTTTCAAACATCGAAACTCCCAATGCAAGGCGGCATTCCTCACCTTCCCAGAGTACTACCTTGCACCTATTGTTCCCAACGGCTAAGTGGACCACGGGTTGTTTTTTTTTCTAGCCACGAGTACAACTCACACTGCTTCCAGCGGGAACCGAACACGGGTTGTCCGAACGTCGGTGGCCTAGTCGGGTAGTTTTCCCAGCTAGGCTTCAGGGGTCCCGGGGGCCCCCGAAAAGTGTTATCATCAAAGTGTAATAGAATATGATAATTAAAACATTAATTGTAATTTAACAGTGTGTATGTTAAATATGTTCTTTAATGTTATGTAGAGCCATAAACTTAACATATGGATGTGAATCATGGACAATAGGACAACAGACAAGAAAATCACTGATGTCTGTAGAAATGTGGTTTTACAGAAGAATGTTGAGAATACCATGGACAGCTAATAAGAGTAATGAAAATGTTCTGAAAGAGGTCAAAGCAAAAAGAGAGCTAACTTACAATATTAGGAAGAAACAATCGTCATTTTTTGGCCATGTAATGAGAAGAGAACAGCTGGAATATGTTGTAACAACTGGGAAAATTGAGGAACGAAGAGATAGAGGGAAGCAAAGAGAAAGAATAACAGACAGCTTAAGAGAATGGCTTGGCAGAAGGTCAACAACAGAAATGATAAATAACTGTTGTGATCGAAAATTGTGGAGAGACATGATCACCTACCCCAGCAGGCCCGGTACTTGATGATGATGTTAAATATAGCTCCTAATTTAACGATAAATAGTAAAAGCACTGAGCACTTGTTATCGGGTATGTTGTAAGTGCTAATGTATACATTATTATGAACACTTGTATGGTTTCTGTGATTGATATCATATCATTAATTTACAATTATAGTGCTTCTTAATCATAACTTATTCTTCTGTAGGAAGTGCTCTTTAATCATAACTTATTTTTTAAATAAAAAGTGCTCCTTAATCATAACTTATTTTTTAAATAAAAAGTGCTCCTTAATCATAGCTTTTTTTTTTTTTTTACAGTAAGTGCCCCTTAACTGCAACTATATTTTAAAGAAAGTACTCCTTAATATTAATCTATGTTTGTTAGTGAAATTGCTCCAGGCGTGGACCCTAGATGTGTGGACCTTAGATGCGTGGACCCTAGATGCGTGGACCCTAGAAGAACAATAGGAAAAATAACCTCTACAGAGATTAAATGTGTTAGACGAAAGTCAGGAAACAGTCTGATAGATAAGATCAGAAATGAAAAACAGAGAAAAATAAAGCTAGGAAAAATCCCCGCCACAGAATACATAAAGAAACAACAGATAAAATGGTTTGGCCAGGTGATAAGATAAAAAGATAAAAACAAAACGAGCCTTCAATAAACTTTGCGAGAACACCATACTCAAAGGTCAATCATGGAAAACGATAAATTAATGAAATAGAAACACTAGCAAACATAACAGTAGGAGAGGCCAACAAAAGATTTTAAAAAAAGGAAATTATATCTCCCCTCGACGCTAAAAGGCAAATGAGGAAGGAAAGAAGAATGAAATATACATTTACCTTTTCTTTTTAAAAAACAAAGACCAAAGGTCATGACACTGAATGTAAATCAGTTCATTAAATGTCGGGACATGGAACTAAGGGTTGCAGATGTCAATAGAATCACTTGCTAGGAACGAATAGCTCAACTAGGTCGGGGTGATGCTCATTTTGTAAACAAAAGGATCAACAAAGTTAGAACGGCATTTACCGATCTAAACATTGTGGGAACATTCTACAAAATAAAAACAAAAATAAAATTACGCAACAACTGTCTGCTTTTAATGTTTTTTTTAATACGGCTCTGAGTGCTGGTGAATATCAGATATGTATGTATTCACGTGCAGCCGAACATCGTACGTCATCCCAGCGCTGTCTCACAAGGCCCACATCTTACGTCATCCTAGCGCTGTCTCACAAGGCCCACATCTTACGTCATCCCAGCGCTGTCTCACAAGGCCCACATCTTTCGTCCCAGCGCTGTCTCACAAAGCTCACATCATACGTCATCCCAGCGCTGTCTCATAAGGCTCACATCTTACGTCATCCCAGCGCTTCATCACAAGGCTCACATCTTACGTCATCCCAGCGCTTCCTCACAAGGTTCACATCTTACGTCATCCCAGCGCTGTCTCACAAGGCCCACATCTTACGTCATCCCAGCGCTGTCTCACAAGGCCCACATCTTTCGTCCCAGCGCTGTCTCACAAAGCTCACATCATACGTCATCCCAGCGCTGTCTCATAAGGCTCACATCTTACGTCATCCCAGCGCTTCATCACAAGGCTCACATCTTACGTCATCCCAGCGCTGTCTCACAAGGCTCACATCTTACGTCATCCTAGCGCTGTCTCACAAGGCTCACATCTTACGTCATCCCAGCGCTGTCTCACAAGGCTCACATCTTACGTCATCCCAGCCCTGTTGCTGTCTTTGTTGTTGATGTTGTTTGTCCTTGTTGCTGCTGTTTTGTCCTTGTTGTTGCTGCTGTTTTGTCCTTGTTGCTGCTGTTTGTCCTTGTTTCTGCTGTTTGTCCTTGTTGCTGCTGTTTTGTCCTTGTTGTTGCTGCTGTTTGTCCTTGTTGCTGCTGTTTTGTCCTTGTTCTTGCTGCTGTTTTGTCCTTGTTGTTGCTGTTTGTCCTTGTTGCTGCTGTTTGTCCTTGTTGTTGCTGTTTTGTCCTTGTTGTTGTTGTTTGTCCTTGTTGCTGCTGTTTGTCCTTGTTGTTGCTGTTTGTCCTTGTTGTTGCTGCTGTTTGTCCTTGTTGCTGCTGTTTTGTCCTTGTTGTTGCTGCTGTTTTGTCCTTGTTGTTGCTGCTGTTTTGTCCTTGTTGTTGCTGCTGTTGTTGTCCTTGTTGTTGCTGCTGTTTTGTCCTTGTTGTTGCTGCTGTTTTGTCCTTGTTGTTGCTGCTGTTGTTGTCCTTGTTGTTGCTGCTGTTTTGTCCTTGTTGTTGCTGTTTGTCCTTGTTGCTGCTGTTTTGTCCTTGTTGTTGCTGCTGTTTTGTCCTTGTTGTTGCTGTTTGTCCTTGTTGCTGCTGTTTGTCCTTGTTGTTGCTGTTGTTGTTGTCCTTGTTGTTGCTGTTGTTTTGTCCTTGTTGTTGCTGCTGTTGTTGTCCTTGTTGTTGCTGCTGTTTTGTCCTTGTTGTTGCTGTTGTTTTGTCCTTGTTGTTGCTGTTGTTTTGTCCTTGTTGTTGCTGTTGTTTTGTCCTTGTTGTTGCTGTTGTTTTGTCCTTGTTGTTGCTTTTGTTGTTGTCCTTGTTGTTGCTGTTGTTTTGTCCTTGTTGTTGCTGCTGTTTTGTCCTTGTTGTTGCTGCTGTTGTTGTCCTTGTTGTTGCTGTCGTTTTGACCTTGTTGTTGCTGCTGTTGTTGTCCTTGTTGTTGCTGCTGTTGTTGTCCTTGTTGTTGCTGTTGTTTTGTCCTTGTTGTTGCTGCTGTTTTGTCCTTGTTGTTGCTGCTGTTTTGTCCTTGTTGTTGCTGCTGTTTTGTCCTTGTTGCTGCTGTTGTTGTCCTTGTTGTTGCTGTTGTTTTGTCCTTGTTGTTGCTGCTGTTTTGTCCTTGTTGTTGCTGCTGTTTTGTCCTTGTTGTTGCTGCTGTTGTTGTCCTTGTTGTTGCTGTTGTTTTGTCTTTGTTGTTGCTGCTGTTTTGTCCTTGTTGTTGCTGCTCTTTTGTCCTTGTTGCTGCTGTTTTGTCCTTGTTGTTGCTGCTGTTGTTGTCCTTGTTGTTGCTGCTGTTTTGTCCTTGTTGTTGCTGCTGTTTTGTCCTTGTTGTTGCTGCTGTTGTTGTCCTTGTTGTTGCTGCTGTTTTGTCCTTGTTGTTGCTGTTTGTCCTTGTTGCTGCTGTTTTGTCCTTGTTGTTGCTGCTGTTTTGTCCTTGTTGTTGCTGTTTGTCCTTGTTGCTGCTGTTTGTCCTTGTTGTTGCTGCAGTTTTGTCCTTGTTGTTGCTGTTTGTCCTTGTTGTTGCTGTTGTTGTTGTCCTTGTTGTTGCTGTTGTTTTGTCCTTGTTGTTGCTGCTGTTGTTGTCCTTGTTGTTGCTGCTGTTTTGTCCTTGTTGTTGCTGTTGTTTTGTCCTTGTTGTTGCTGTTGTTTTGTCCTTGTTGTTGCTGTTGTTTTGTCCTTGTTGTTGCTGTTGTTTTGTCCTTGTTGTTGCTGTTGTTGTTGTCCTTGTTGTTGCTGTTGTTTTGTCCTTGTTGTTGCTGCTGTTTTGTCCTTGTTGTTGCTGCTGTTGTTGTCCTTGTTGTTGCTGTCGTTTTGACCTTGTTGTTGCTGCTGTTGTTGTCCTTGTTGTTGCTGCTGTTGTTGTCCTTGTTGTTGCTGTTGTTTTGTCCTTGTTGTTGCTGCTGTTTTGTCCTTGTTGTTGCTGCTGTTTTGTCCTTGTTGTTGCTGCTGTTTTGTCCTTGTTGCTGCTGTTGTTGTCCTTGTTGTTGCTGCTGTTTTGTCCTTGTTGTTGCTGCTCTTTTGTCCTTGTTGCTGCTGTTTTGTCCTTGTTGTTGCTGTTGTTTTGTCCATGTTGTTGCTGCTGTTGTTGTCCTTGTTGTTGCTGTTGTTTTGTCCTTGTTGTTGCTGCTGTTTTGTCCTTGTTTTTGCTGCTGTTTTGTCCTTGTTGTTGCTGTTGTTTTGTCCTTGTTGTTGCTGCTGTTTTGTCCTTGTTGTTGCTGCTGTTGTTGTCCTTGTTGTTGCTGTTGTTTTGTCCTTGTTGTTGCTGCTGTTTTGTCCTTGTTGTTGCTGTTGTTTTGTCCTTGTTGTTGCTGTTGTTTTGTCCTTGTTGCTGCTGTTGTTTTGTCCTTGTTGTTGCTGCTGTTGTTGTCCTTGTTGTTGCTGTTGTTTTGTCCTTGTTGTTGCTGCTGTTGTTGTCCTTGTTGTTGCTGCTGTTTTGTCCTTGTTGTTGCTGCTGTTTTGTCCTTGTTGTTGCTGCTGTTTTGTCCTTGTTGTTGCTGCTGTTTTGTCCTTGTTGTTGCTGTTGTTTTGTCCTTGTTGTTGCTGCAGCTGTTGT
Source organism: Megaustenia siamemsis (assembly GCA_032433765.1). Taxonomy (NCBI): domain Eukaryota; kingdom Metazoa; phylum Mollusca; class Gastropoda; order Stylommatophora; family Ariophantidae; genus Megaustenia; species Megaustenia siamemsis. The sequence goes on along the minus strand of JAVIAB010000102.1, from coordinate 36,843,973 downwards.
CCTTGTTGTTGCTGTTGTTTTGTCCTTGTTGTTGCTGTTGTTTTGTCCTTGTTGTTGCTGTTGTTTTGTCCTTGTTGTTGCTGCTGTTGTTGTCCTTGTTGTTGCTGTTGTTTTGTCCTTGTTGTTGCTGCTGTTGTTGTCCTTGTTGTTGCTGTTGTTTTGTCCTTGTTGTTGCTGCTGTTGTTGTCCTTGTTGTTGCTGTTGTTTTGTCCTTGTTGTTGCTGCTGTTTTGTCCTTGTTGTTGCTGTTTTTTGTCCTTGTTGTTGCTGTTGTTTTGTCCTTGTTGTTGCTGTTGTTTTGTCCTTGTTGTTGCTGTTGTTTTGTCCTTGTTGTTGCTGTTGTTTTGTCCTTGTTGTTGCTGTTGTTTTGTCCTTGTTGCTGCTGTTGTTTTGTCCTGGTTGTTGCTGCTGTTGTTGTCCTTGTTGTTGCTGTTGTTTTGTCCTTGTTGTTGCTGCTGTTTTGTACTTGTTGCTGCTGTTGTTTTGTCCTTGTTGTTGCTGTTGTTGTCCTTGTTGTTGCTGTTGATTTGTCCTTGTTGTTGCTGTTGTTTTGTCCTTGATGTTGCTGCTGTTTTGTCCTTGTTGCTGCTGTTGTTTTGTCCTTGTTGCTGCTGTTGTTGTCCTTGTTGTTGCTGTTGTTTTGTCCTTGTTGCTGCTGTTGTTTTGTCCTTGTTGTTGCTGCTGTTTTGTCCTTATTGTTGCTGTTGTTTTGTCCTTGTTGTTGCTGCTGTTGTTGTCCTTGTTGTTGCGGTTGTTTTGTCCTTGTTGCTGTTGTTTTGTCCTTGTTGTTGCTGCTGTTTTGTCCTTGTTGTTGCTGCTGTTTTGTCCTTGTTGCTGCTGTTGTTTTGTCCTTGTTGTTGCTGTTGTTTTGTCCTTGTTGTTGCTGTTGTTTTGTCCTTGTTGTTGCTGCTGTTGTTGTCCTTGTTGTTGCTGTTGTTTTGTCCTTGTTGTTGCTGTTGTTTTGTCCTTGTTGTTGCTGCTGTTTTGTCCTTGTTGTTGCTGTTGTTTTGTCCTTGTTGTTGCTGCTGTTTTGTCCTTGTTGTTGCTGCTGTTTTGTCTTTGTTGTTGCTGTTGTTTTGTCCTTGTTGCTGCTGTTGTTGTCCTTGTTGTTGCTGTTGTTTTGTCCTTGTTGTTGCTGTTGTTTTGTCCTTGTTGTTGCTGCTGTTTTGTCCTTGTTGTTGCTGCTGTTTTGTCCTTGTTGTGTTGTTTTGTTGTTGTTGCTGTTGTTGCTGTTGTGTTGTCCTTGTTGTTGCTGTTGTTTTGTCCTTGTTGTTGCTGCTGCTGTTTTGTCCTTGTTTGTTGTTGCTGCTGTTTTGTCCTTGTTGTTGCTGTTGTTTTGTCCTTGTTGTTGCTGTTGTTTTGTCCTTGTTGTTGCTGCTGTTTTGTCCTTGTTGTTGCTGCTGTTTTGTCCTTGTTGTTGCTGCTGTTTTGTCCTTGTTGTTGCTGCTGTTTTGTCCTTGTTGTTGCTGTTGTTGTCCTTGTTGTTGCTGTAGTTTTGTCCTTGTTGTTGCTGCTGTTGTTGTCCTTGTTGTTGCTGTTGTTTTGTCCTTGTTGTTGCTGCTGTTGTTGTCCTTGTTGTTGCTGTTGTTGTTGTCCTTGTTGTTGCTGCTGTTTTTGTCCTTGTTGTTGCTGTTGTTTTGTCCTTGTTGTTGCTGCTGTTGTTGTCCTTGTTGTTGCTGTTGTTTTGTCCTTGTTGTTGCTGCTGTTGTTGTCCTTGTTGTTGCTGTTGTTTTGTCCTTGTTGTTGCTGCTGTTGTTGTCCTTGTTGTTGCTGTTGTTTTGTCCTTGTTGTTGCTGCTGTTGTTGTCCTTGTTGTTGCTGTTGTTTTGTCCTTGTTGTTGCTGCTGTTTTGTCCTTGTTGTTGCTGTTGTTTTGTCCTTGTTGTTGCTGCTGTTTTGTCCTTGTTGTTGCTGTTGTTTTGTCCTTGTTGTTGCTGCTGTTGTTGTCCTTGTTGTTGCTGTTGTTTTGTCCTTGTTGTTGCTGTTGTTTTGTCCTTGTTGCTGCTGTTGTTTTGTCCTTGTTGTTGCTGTTGTTTTGTCCTTGTTGTTGCTGTTGTTTTGTCCTTGTTGTTGCTGTTGTTTTGTCCTTGTTGTTGCTGTTGTTTTGTCCTTGTTGTTGCTGTTGTTTTGTCCTTGTTGTTGCTGTTGTTTTGTCCTTGTTGTTGCTGTTGTTTTGTCCTTGTTGTTGCTGTTGTTTTGTCCTTGTTGTTGCTGCTGTTTTGTCCTTGTTGTTGCTGTTGTTTTGTCCTTGTTGTTGCTGTTGTTGTCCTTGTTGTTGCTGTTGTTTTGTCCTTGTTGTTGCTGTTTTGTCCTTGTTGTTGCTGTTGTTTTGTCCTTGTTGTTGCTGTTGTTTTGTCCTTGTTGTTGCTGCTCTTTTGTCCTTGTTGCTGCTGTTGTTGTCCTTGTTGTTGCTGTTGTTTTGTCCTTGTTGCTGCTGTTGTTTTGTCCTTGTTGTTGCTGCTGTTGTTGTCCTAGTTGTTGCTGTTGTTTTGTCCTTGTTGTTGCTGCTGTTTTGTCCTTGTTGTTGCTGCTGTTTTGTCCTTGTTGTTGCTGTTGTTTTGTTCTTGTTGTTGCTGCTGTTTTGTCCTTGTTGTTGCTGCTGTTGTTGTCCTTGTTGTTGCTGTTGTTTTGTCCTTGTTGTTGCGGTTGTTTTGTCCTTGTTGTTGCTGCTGTTTTGTCCTTGTTGTTGCTGTTGTTTTGTCCTTGTTGTTGCTGCTGTTGTTGTCCTTGTTGTTGCTGTTGTTTTGTCCTTGTTGCTGTTGTTTTGTCCTTGTTGTTGCTGCTATTTTGTCCTTGTTGTTGCTGCTGTTTTGTCCTTGTTGTTGCTGTTGTTTTGTCCTTGTTGTTGCTGTTGTTTTGTCCTTGTTGTTGCTGTTGTTTTGTCCTTGTTGTTGCTGTTGTTTTGTCCTTGTTGTTGCTGTTGTTTTGTCCTTGTTGTTGCTGTTGTTTTGTCCTTGTTGTTGCTGTTTTGTCCTTGTTGTTGCTGTTGTTTTGTCCTTGTTGTTGCTGTTGTTTTGTCCTTGTTGTTGCTGCTGTTGTTGTCCTTGTTGTTGCTGTTGTTTTGTCCTTGTTGTTGCTGCTGTTTTGTCCTTGTTGTTGCTGTTGTTTTGTCCTTGTTGTTGCTGTTGTTTTGTCCTTGTTGTTGCTGCTGTTTTGTCCTTGTTGTTGCTGCTGTTTTGTCCTTGTTGTTGCTGTTGTTTTGTCCTTGTTGTTGCTGTTGTTTTGTCCTCGTTGTTGCTGTTGTTTTGTCCTTGTTGTTGCTGCTGTTTTGTCCTTGTTGTTGCTGTTGTTTTGTCTTTGTTGTTGCTGTTGTTTTGTCCTTGTTGTTGCTGTTGTTTTGTCTTTGTTGTTGCTGTTGTTTTGTCCTTGTTGTTGCTGTTGTTTTATCCTTGTTGTTGCTGTTGTTTTGTCCTTGTTGTTGCTGTTGTTTTGTCCTTGTTGTTGCTGTTGTTTTGTCCTTGTTGTTGCTGTTGTTTTGTCCTTGTTGTTGCTGCTGTTGTTGTCCTTGTTGTTGCTGTTGTTTTGTCCTTGTTGTTGCTGCTGTTTTGTCCTTGTTGTTGCTGTTGTTTTGTCCTTGTTGTTGCTGCTGTTTTGTCCTTGTTGTTGCTGTTGTTTTGTCCTTGTTGTTGCTGTTGTTTTGTCCTTGTTGTTGCTGTTGTTTTGTCCTTGTTGTTGCTGCTGTTTGTCCTTGTTGTTGCTGTTGTTTTGTCCTTGTTGTTGCTGCTGTTTTGTCCTTGTTGTTGCTGCTGTTTTGTCCTTGTTGTTGCTGTTGTTTTGTCCTTGTTGTTGCTGCTGTTTTGTCCTTGTTGTTGCTGCTGTTTTGTCCTTGTTGTTACTGTTGTTTTGTCCTTGTTGTTGCTGTTGTTTTGTCCTTGTTGTTGCTGCTGTTTTGTCCTTGTTGTTGCTGCTGTTTTGTCCTTGTTGTTGCTGTTGTTTTGTCCTTGTTGTTGCTGTTGTTTTGTCCTTGTTGTTGCTGTTGTTTTGTCCTTGTTGTTGCTGCTGTTTTGTCCTTGTTGTTGCTGCTGTTTTGTCCTTGTTGTTACTGTTGTTTTGTCCTTGTTGTTGCTGTTGTTTTGTCCTTGTTGTTGCTGCTGTTTTGTCCTTGTTGTTGCTGCTGTTTTGTCCTTGTTGTTGCTGCTGTTTTGTCCTTGTTGTTGCTGTTGTTTTGTCCTTGTTGTTGCTGCTGTTTTGTCCTTGTTGTTGCTGTTGTTTTGTCCTTGTTGCTGCTGCTGTTTTGTCCTTGTTGCTGCCGTTGTTTTGTCCTTGTTGCTGCTGGTGTTGTCCTTGTTGTTGCTGCTGTTTTGTCCTTGTTGCTGCTGTTTTGTCCTTGTTGCTGCTGTTTTGTCCTTGTTGTTGCTGCTGGTGTTGTCCTTGTTGTTGCTGCTGTTTTGTCCTTGTTGTTGCTGTTGTTGTTCATGTATTGCCACGATCTGATGCGGACAGAGTGCCCTTTGACTCATTGATGTGGCGGGTCGTAATGACTTTCTTGACATTCCCAACTTTTACTGGAGAATTTGAAGTTCGTCTGGTCCCAGACTACGCTGGGGAATTACTAGTCTAGTCAAGAGTTTTACTGGAGAATTTGAAGTTCGTCTGGTCCCAGACTACGCTGGGGAATTACTAGTCTAGTCAAGAGTTTTACTGGAGAAGTTGGAGTTCGTCTGGTCCCAGACTACGCTGGGGAATTACTAGTCTAGTCAAGAGTTTTACTGGAGAAGTTGGAGTTCGTCTGGTCCCAGACTACGCTGGGGAATTACTAGTCTAGTCAAGAGTTTTACTGGAGAAGTTGGAGTTCGTCTAGTCCCAGACTACGCTGGGGAATTACTAGTCTAGTCAAGAGTTTTACTGGAGAAGTTGGAGTTCGTCTGGTCCCAGACTACGCTGGGGAATTACTAGTCTAGTCAAGAGTTTTACTGGAGAAGTTGGAGTTCGTCTGGTCCCAGACTACGCTGGGGAATTACTAGTCTAGTCAAGAGTTTTACTGGAGAAGTTGGAGTTCGTCTAGTCCCAGACTACGCTGGGGAATTACTAGTCTAGTCAAGAGTTTTACTGGAGAAGTTGGAGTTCGTCTGGTCCCAGACTACGCTGGGGAATTACTAGTCTAGTCAAGAGTTTTACTGGAGAAGTTGGAGTTCGTCTAGTCCCAGACTACGCTGGGGAATTACTAGTCTAGTCAAGAGTTTTACTGGAGAAGTTGGAGTTCGTCTGGTCACAGACTACGCTGGGGAATTACTAGTCTAGTCTAGTCTAGAGTTTTACTGGAGAAGTTGGAGTTCGACTGGTCACAGACTATGCTGGGAATTACTAGTCTAGTCTAGAGTTTTACTGGAGAAGTTGGAGTTCGTCTGGTCACAGACTACGCTGGGGAATTACTAGTCTAGTCAAGAGTTTTACTGGAGAAGTTGGAGTTCGTCTGGTCACAGACTACGCTGGGGAACTACTAGTCTAGCCTAGAGTTACTGCATCACCGGATGTTCTATATTTATGTGAATAATAATTACATTTTTTAGTTAAAGACAATCATCATCATCATTGAGTGCCGTGTCCGCATCGAAGGTTGGCTACCATGGAGTGTTATTTCGCTCTGTCTCTTGCTTTGATGGTGCAGCTTGTCCTAGGCTGCCTTGTTCATCTTTTGATGTTACTCGTCCACGTTAGTCTTGTCTGCCTCTGCCTCTTTTACCCTGTATTTTCCATCCGATATTACTTTTAGTAAGCTGTTGTGTCTTTTAACATGTCCCAAAAATCGCATTTGTCTTGTTTGAATTGTGTTTAATAGTTCTCATTTCAATTTTAGTTGTTTAAGACTTCATTGTTTGTTTACTTTTCTTTCCATCAAATTCTGCCTATTCTTACATATATATATATATATATATATGTATTTATGTGTGTATGTATATCTCCACATTTCAAAGGCTTCAGTTTTCTGTTCTGTTTTCTTATCTAATGCCCATGTCTGCACCATACAGGAATATTGAGAAGATAAAACATTTTGCTACTCTTAGTTTTAGCCCAGGTGTTATTTGTTTTGATGTTAGTATATTTTTCATGGCATTAAAATTATTTTGTGCTATTCTTGTTCTTTTGTTTATTTCAGTTGTACATTTTCCATCGCTGGTTATAGAATGTCCAAGGTAGTTGTAGCTCTGAACTGTCTCCTGGTAAAGTCAAAATCTACCATTTAATCATATTTTGGTAGTTAATCCTCGTAATGAAAGGGTAAAAAATTGGCAAATCTGAGAGTTTCGGGAGATGCAATATTCACATTTAACCAAAAACGATTTTAATTGTTAAAATACAGCTTCTTCTGATCACTTTAAGCATATAATAGACGTGTGTGTGTGCTTTATTTTCATGGAAAGACACAAATGAAAACATTAACCTCATATCGCTATGTGCATGTCTGTGTTTGTCACATCTCATATCTTTGTGTGTGCATGTCTGTGTTAGTCACCTCTAGTGACTCGGGCAGATGGTGCTCGTAAACCTGGGAGGGCCGACCATCTAAGGGCAGAATCCCCCTACAGAAAAGATCACCTGCTGCCTTGCAGGAAGATTGGGGACAATCAAAGGCTAGGGAAAGCAAACCTGAATAAAATGCTGGCTGAAATCGGATGCACTGGGCCACTGGCGCAGAACACAGTGCAACTTTTTTAACGGGTGTTCAGTCTGAGTGGATCTGGCAGACTCTAATTGTGATGTTCTGTTTGTAACACACCTAACCTGACAGCTGAGTTCATGTGAGGAGCTGGAATCCTACTCTGATTGGGTCCTGATCGCAGAGAGAGAGAGAGAGAGAGAAAACATTAGCGAAAGCATCAATGACAAACAACTGTGCTGTTGCTCCAGGTAACTACCACAAGAGGCATGTGTCTGACTGCATCTCAAATATAAAATATACTAAAGTAGACAGTGATTTCTATCTATCTATTGAATTTTCGAGCCGTAGCCGGCCCATAGGGCGTAGACTAGACCCAGATACTCCTTCTCTCATTTAAATTGTTATTCTAGCAGTTTTCAATCCTTGTAAATATCTTTTATCAAATCTCGCCATTTGTCTCTGTTTTGTGCAAGTAACTCTATCTCATTGAGCAAGCCGATTCCTGCTGCTCTTGCCTCTCTCATCAATGTTCCTCTCAGTGTCTCTCTGGGTCTTCCTCTTTTTCTCTTACCTGTTGTTTCCCACATGAGGGCTTGCTTTGCTATTCGGTTATTATCTCTTCTCATCACATGTCCAACATATGACCATCGTCTTTTCTTTATTACTGAAGATATTAGTGGTTGATTGGCGATTTCTCTAATTTCCTCGTTTGTTTCGAATTCGTTCAACGCTATACCAAGTATTTTCCTTAGACATTTATATTCAAATGCGTTCACCTTTGCTTCTATGTCTCTTGTTTTTAGTGATTTCAGAGTAATTTACAGCATCAAAATATGAGCACAAGAAGGGGGGGGGGGGATATCCGTTGCTAATGACAACAAAAGGGCTGGTTATTGCAAAGATAACATTGATAACATTTGTTGCGTTTATATAAATGTTGAACTTAATTAAACAATACAATCACAGAAGAAATATATTTGCAACATTACAGTTGACTACGTCATCAACACTAATATATTAATACGCGAAGGGACTTTTATATATCACATGCTCTGGACTTGCTTTCCGGTGACAAATCCTTCCGCGACAGGAAGTAGCACTTCATGGGCGTGGCCTTGCCCTTCATTGTGACCTGACCTCGGTACTCAAATTTGAAGCTTTTGTCGCTGTTTAGCGGCTGTTGCAGGAACCTGGATCAAGAGATAATGTGATTATAGTCTTCTCATTATGGTATTACACAGTATGTTAAGAATTACATGAGAGATCTAGATTTTGCAAATATAGTCATAGTAAGAGAAACCAGCAGACACTACGATATAGAGATATCTGTAAATCATCTCTGAATGACTTCTCCATCTGTGAAAATGACTGGGAACATCTGGCAAGTGATCGCACATCATGGAGAGCATGTATAAGGAACGGTATAACATCATTTGAGACTGTGCTAAGGCACAACTTAGAAGAGAAAAGACTCATGAAAAAGGATGGAAGACCCTGTGGATTAATGGGCCTGACTTGTTCATTCTGTGGCCGTGTGTGTTTGTCAAACATTGGTAGAATTAGCCACGAGAGAAGCTGTTCGACAAAAACAAAAGCTCTAAAAAATACACAATAGCCTCCACTAGACCGCCTGACAAGACGAAAAGGGCCATTAAAAAATGCACCTAAGTGACAATATGAACAAGATGCAAAATATCACAGATCATCCAAAAATAGGGCATGAAATCAAAAAGGATAGAACAAAAATAATGAAAAATAACAACACCCTGAGGGTAATATCATATATATCATCATCATCATCATCAAGTACCGGGCCTGCTGGCGTAGGTGGTCATGTCTCTCCCCAACTTTCAATCTCGACAGTTATTTATCATTTCTGTTGTTGACCTTCTGCCAAGCCATTCTCTTAAGCAGTCTGGTATCTTTTCTCTTTGCTTCCCTCTATATCTTCGTCCCTCAATTTTCCCAGTTGATACAATATATTCCAGCTGTTCCTTTCTCATTACATGGCCAAAAAATAATGATTGTTTCTTCCTAATATTGGAAATTAGCTCTCTTTTTGCTTTGACCTCTTTCAGAACATTTTCATTACTCTTCTTAGCTGTCCATGATATTCTCAAAATTTTTCTGTAAAACCACATTTCTACAGACTCCAGTGATTTTTCTTGTCTGTTGTCCTATTGTCCAAGATTCACACCCATATGTTAAGACTGGCTCTGCATAACATTTAAGAACTCTTTTCCATGTTTCTATTGTCAAAAATAGATTGCATAGTATCTTCCTCATTTTTTGGAAAGCTGCTTTTGCCTGAATATATATATACATATATATATATATATATATATATATATATATATATATATATATATATATATATATATATATATATATATATATATATATATATATATCGATCGTCAGGCATTGGAAAGAGTAGACCCCTATATATATCTTGGTAGGGACTTCCGGTCAATATGGCGGATAGACGACAGAAACCGATGATGTACTGTCTGAGAAGTGTTTCTTATTGCAGTTTCCTAATATTCCAAATCCGGCTTGCTGCCGGAGCTACTTAGTTTAGTTCTATGTACTTTGTTATTCGGTGTTTTTATATTCAGATTGCTTACATTGAATGATGACATCGTCTGACGAAGGACAGTTCAGCTGCGTTCACTTTTGGTGCCGCTTGGCCTTATGTCTTTTGGCGTGTGCTGTGCTTGCTATGATGGGGATCGCAGCTGCCTTTCTTTTTTTGGGATATTCGGTGAGGTGTTAATTCGGATGTGCACAATTAGACGCTGGTTTGTTTATTTGCCACAAACTGACACCCCCCCCCCCCCAAGACCAAATCAACGATGAGAACCTTTCCCTTTAGAAGGAGTTTAAATATTGCCAAAGCCACCCAGCAAGGCAAAGAGCCAGGCAAAAGAAGACGGGGAGGACAAAAAAAGGATGGGTGGATAACATCAGAGAATAGACATGAATGTCTTTTGTTGTAAAACAGAGAGCTGCTCTAGATAGTGATGGTTGGAAACAAATTGTGAAATTGTGCCATCTATGGTGGCCCAACGAGGTAACGGGATAACCGATTGATTGATTGATTAAACGGTTATTTAGTTTGTTGATTTATTGATTCAACGATTGATTTATTTGTTGATTGATTCAATGATGTATCTGTTGATTGATTGATTGATTGGTTTCTTGGTTGATTTATTTGTTCATTGATTCATTGATTGATTTATTGATTGATTTATTGATTGATTTGTTGATTGATTTATTTGTTGGTTGATTCATTGATTGATTTATTGATTGATTTATTGATTGATTTGTTGATTAATTTATTGATTGATTTATTGATTGATTTGTTGATTGATTTATTTGTTGATTGATTCATTGATTGATTTATTGATTGTTTTGTTGATTGATTGATTTGTTGATTGATTGATTGGTTGATTTGTTGATTGAATTATTGAATAAATGATGATTGATTAAATTATTGATTGATTGAGTTGCTGGTTGATTTATTTGTTAATGTATTGATTTGTTGAAACATTGATTTGTTGATTTATTGAATGATTGATATTTTGTACTTTGCTACATTTTTTTTTACGTCAGAAGACAGGATCGTGTGTGAAAACGCGAGGACAGAACGAGGATACATAAACCGCGAGAGCTAGTCTGTCTGGTTGCTGTTTACAAAATTGATGAAGTACTGGCCTAGCAATTCGTGCCGTCTTAAGTCCTCAATCAAGCAAGGACAAATCGAGTATCGGAGATAAGACGGTTCCGTAGGAATCTGAGTGGGAGGGTGTTTGTGGGTGGAGTCTTTGAACCAGGTATCAGACACCACGTGACCTGACCTTGGTGATAAGGACGAGTTTTAGATGTGGCGGGAAACTGATCCATCAAACAGCGGAAGTGACGGAGACTCGATACCTTAAAAGGGGGTGGGGGGGGGGGGGGGAATGGAGTGTCTGTTATTGATGGTAATGGATTACAGGTGCGATAATGATGTACCGGTTCGAATAGAGTATGTGTAGTAATTTATACCGGATGAGCTGGGGTGAGTTACGTGATCACTTCTATACCGGATGAGTTGATACAGTTCGGATTTATAAGGGTAGAATAGAAATGCATTGGGGGGGGGGGGGGGGGAGCAAAGCTGCTGTAAAACTGACGATAAGAACGAACATTTAAACAAAAGATAAGAAAAGCAATAAAAGTGATATGGGTACAGTTTTACGCTGGTGAGGATCAAAACAAAGGCAGACCAACGTTTTGACTCAGTAGATCTTTAACGGGGAAAAAAAAGTATATTTTTGTGTTGTGTTTATTGCTCCAGCTGAAGGCCTACTGTGTCGAAACGTCAGTTTGATTTTGTTTAGTTTCTCACATACGTAAAGCTGTAAATATGCCCTCCCTCTCCTTTTTTAAAAATAGATTTTCATTTTTCCAATTTATACAGGGTCAATAAACCGAGTGTTTATCTTGTTGTATGGGGTGTTTCCACTAGCTCTATACCGAGTTTTTATTTTGTTGTATGGGGTGTTTCCACTAGTTCTATACTGAGTGTTTATTTTGTTGTATGGAGTGTTTCCACTATCTCTTTACTGAGTGTTTATTTTGTTGTATGGGGTGTTTCCACTTGCTCTATACTGAGTGTTTATTTTGTTGCATGGGGTGTTTCCACTTGCTTTAAAACGAGTGTGTATTTTGTTGTATGGGGTGTTTCCACTTGCTCTATAACGAGTGTGTATTTTGTTGTATGGGGTGTTTCCACTTGCTCTATATCGAGTGTGTATTTTGGTGTATGGGGTGTTTCCATTTGCTTGAAACCGAGTGTGTATTTTGTTGTATGGGGTGTTTCCACTAGCTCTATACTGATTGTTTATTTTGTTCTATGGGATGTTTCCACTTGCTCTATACCAAGTGTTTATTTTGTTGCATGGGGTGTTTCCACTTGCTTTAAAACGAGCATTTATTTTGTTGCATGGGGTGTTTCCACTTGCTTTAAAACGAGTATTTATTTTGTTGTGTGGGGTGTTTCCACTTTCTTTAAACCGAGTGTGTATTTTTGTGTATGGGGTGTTTCCACTTGCTTTAAACCGAGTGATTATTTTGGTGTATGGGATGTTTCCACTTGCTCTATACCAAGTGTTTATTTTGTCTCGATTTTTAGAGTGTTTCACTCGCTTGGGAACCCAACATTTCTTCCATCATTAACGATGACGTTGCACAAATATTTCAAGCGGACTTAGTTCATTTCCTAAGAAATGTGACGTCATCATAACATGTTCCGGAAGTAACATTTAGCTGAGTCCAAATCGTTCAGAAACACGTTGCGAACGTTAAACAAGCTGCTCTCGTCTTCTCGGCCACGTGCTCAATATTTTTCCGCCATTAAAATTATATCTCAGAAAGCCGCCATTAATTTGCTTTTTCCTCCACTAAAACCGGATGTATTATAAAAGTGACTTTTACTAAAATACTTTAGAGTTGATTCTCTTGATGAGAGTGTTGCTCTCTTGACTACCAGTCTGTATGTCTCTCCTCATTGCCTGCCTCACTGAGTGTAATCTCCGGGGAGGCAAGCGCCCTCACTCATCGTCGTCTAGATCGCCACCTTCTCCACTTTGCAGGAACTATAGTCTTCATTATTGCTACTTAAAAGTCGTTATGGCCAATGATATGTTCTCATTTATGTTTTTCGTTTCAAAATTAACTCATTAAACATATTTAATAAGTCCCAAACAGATAAACACATCTGAATGTTTTTCTGCTAATTTCTGTTTAGGTGCTTTCCAACACAACGCATAGTTCCCAACAACCACACACTTTGAGAACCACTGCTTCCATTCTATCAACTCTTAGACGTCTTCACATCCCCATTAGCGCACACTTTGACAACCACTGCCCCCACCTGTAGGCGTCTTTACAGTTCCCCACTAGCGCACACTTTGACAACTACTGCCCCCACCTGTAGGCGTCTTTACAGTTCCCCACCAGCGCACACTTTGACAACTACTGCCCCCACCTGTAGGCGTCTTTACAGTTCCCCATTAGCGCACACTTTGACAACTACTGCCCCCACCTGTAGGCGTCTTTACAGTTCCCCATTAGCGCACACTTTGACAACTACTGCCCCCACCTGTAGGCGTCTTTACAGTTCCCCACTAGCGCACACTTTGACAACTACTGCCCCTATCTGTAGGCGTCTTTACAGTTCCCCACAAGCGCAAACTTTGACAACTACTGCTCCCACCTGTAGACGTCTTTACAGTTCCCCACTAGCGCACACTTTGACAACTACTGCTCCCACTTGTAGGCGTCTTTACAGTTCCCCACTAGCGCACACTTTGACAACTACTGCTCCCACCTGTAGGCGTCTTTACAGTTCCCCACAAGCGCACACTTTGACAACTACTGCTCCCACCTGTAGACGTCATTACAGTTCCCCACTAGCGCACACTTTGACAACTACTGCTCCCACCTGTAGACGTCTTTACAGTTCCCCACTAGCGCACACTTTGACAACTACTGCTCCCACCTGTAGACGTCTTTACAGTTCCCCACTAGCGCACACTTTGACAACTACTGCTCCCACTTGTAGACGTCTTTACAGTTCCCCACTAGCGCACACTTTGACAACTACTGCTCCCACTTGTAGACGTCTTTACAGTTCCCCACTAGCGCACACTTTGACAACTACTGCTCCCACCTGTAGACGTCTTTACAGTTCCCCACTAGCGCACACTTTGACAACTACTGCTCCCACCTGTAGACGTCTTCACATCCCCATTAGCGCACACTTTGACAAGTACTGTCCCCACCTGTAGGCGTCTTTACAGTTCCCCACAAGCGCACACTTTGACAACCACTGCTACCACCTGTAGGCGTCTTTACAGTTCCCCACTAGCGTACACTTTGACAACCACTGCTACCATTCTACCCACCTGTAGGCGTCTTCACAGTGCCCCACTAGCGTACACTTTGACAACCACTGCTACCATTCTACCCACCTGTAGGCGTCTTCACAGTGCCCCACTAGCGTACACTTTGACAACCACTGCTACCATTCTACCCACCTGTAGGCGTCTTCACAGTGCCCCACTAGCGTACACTTTGACAACCACTGCTACCATTCTACCCACCTGTAGGCGTCTTCCGAGACATTTATCTTGCCCTTGACCCCTGTGGTCTCCGTTCTACTAGTCAAGTTCACGGTGTTCCCAAACAGGCAGTAGCGAGGCATCTTCTTTCCGATGACCCCAGTCACAACTTCCCCAGAATGGATCCCAATTGTGATCTGATAAGAACATCATGGACATGAAGCTAAGGTGGTGAAAATTCTATGGTGGGGAAATCCCATGGTGGGAAAACATGGTGGAAAAATCCCATGGTGGGGAAATCCTATGGTGGGAAAATCCCATGGTGGGAAAATGCCATGGTGGGAAAATGCCATGGTGGGGAAATCCTATGGTGTGAAAATCCCATGGTGGGGAAATCCTATGGTGTGAAAATCCCATGGTGGGGAAATCCTATGGTGTGAAAATCCCATGGTGGGGAAATCCTATGGTGGGAAAATGCCATGGTGGGGAAATCATATGGTGGTGAAATCAAATGGTGGGAAAATGTCATGGTGAGGAAATCCCATGGTGGGGAAATCCTATGGTGGGGAAATCCCATGGTGGGGAAATCCTATGGTGCGGAAATACCATGGTGGGGAAATACCATGGTGGGAAAATACCATGATGGGAAAATTCATTTTTAAATTAATTATAAATATATAAAATGAACATGAAAATCAACATCAATAAGTGAGAAGTCACAATGAGCACCGTAAATGAGAAACAGAATATGAACATAACAACAGACGCCAAACAAAACATGAACCTAACAACAGACGCCAAACGGAACATGAACCTAACAACAGACGCCAAACAGAACATGAACCTAACAACAGACGCCAAACAGAACATGAACCTAACAACAGACGCCAAACAGAACATGAACCTAACAACACACGCCAAACAGAACATGAACCTAACAACAGACGCCAAACGGAACATGAACCTAACAACAGACGCCAAACAGAACATGAACCTAACAACAGACGCCAAACAGAACATGAACCTAACAACAGACGCCAAACAGAACATGAACCTAACAACAGACACCAAACAGAACATGAACCTAACAACAGACGCCAAACAGAACATGAACATAACAACAGACGAATAACAGAACATGAACCTAACAACAGACGCCAAACGGAACATGAACCTAACAACAGACGCCAAACAGAACATGAACCTAACAACAGACGCCAAACAGAACATGAACCTAACAACAGACGCCAAACAGAACATGAACCTAACAACACACGCCAAACAGAACATGAACCTAACAACAGACGCCAAACGGAACATGAACCTAACAACAGACGCCAAACGGAACATGAACCTAACAACAGACGCCAAACAGAACATGAACCTAACAACAGACGCCAAACAGAACATGAACCTAACAACAGACGCCAAACAGAACATGAACATAACAACAGACGCCAAACAGAACATGAACCTAACAACAGACGCCAAACAGAACATGAACCTAACAACAGACGCCAAACAGAACATGAACCTAACAACACACGCCAAACAGAACATGAACCTAACAACAGACGCCAAACGGAACATGAACGTAACAACAGACGCCAAACGGAACATGAACCTAACAACAGACGCCAAACAGAACATGAACCTAACAACAGACGCCAAACAGAACATGAACCTAACAACAGACGCCAAACAGAACATGAATCTAACAACAGACGCCAAACAGAACATGAACATAACAACAGACGCCAAACAGAACATGAACCTAACAACAGACGCCAAACAGAACATGAACATAACAACAGACGCCAAACAGAACATGAACCTAACAACAGACGCCAAACAGAACATGAACCTAACAACAGACGCCAAACAACTAAAACAAGTAGAGGAAGTTAAATAGGAAGTCTAGTGATAAACGACAATTCCCAAAGAGCAGAAATAGAGATTCAACAAAGCTTGTCAAATCACATAACCTAACGGTTTAATCACCATCTTATATAGAAATGGGGGAGACGAAATAGTAGACAACGATTACATGTACGTGTATATGTGTTCGTGATGTCATTGACAGACGGTTGGTAGCAGACAATCATGTAGCAATCATATCTCGCCATTTATCTCAGTTCTGTGCAAGCAAATCTATCTCATTGATGGAGTCGATTCCTGCTGCTCTTACCTCTCTGATCAATGTTCTTCTCAGTGTCTCTCTAGGTCTTCCTCTTTTCCTCCTACCTGTTGTTTCCCACATGAGGGCTTGCTTTCTTATTCGGTTATTATCTCTTCTCATCACATGACCAACATATGACCTTCGTCTTTTCTTTATTACTGAAGATATTAGTGGTTGATTGGCGATTTCTCTAATTTCCTCGTTTGTTTTGAATTCGCTCCACGCTATACCAAGTATGCTCCACGCTATACCAAGTATGCTCCACGCTATACCAAGTATGCTCCACGCTATACCAAGTATGCTCCACGCTATACCAAGTATTTTCCTTAGACATTTACTTTCACGATCAGCAAGATTTTCCGTTTCTTTCGCCGATTGGAGAATTCACTCAAGGAAGCCCTGCAAACATCCTTTTATATCTCAGCAAGGGTTTACCCTTTGCTCTCTTTCCGTCCTTGGGTTCACCATACAATATTTGTTTAGAAATACAATTAAGGAATACATCGTTTGGATAATACTGCAGTTTGTACAGAACAGAGACAAATGGCGAGATTTGATTAAATATCTTTAAAAGAATTGAAAACTGCTAGAACAAAAAATTCAGATAAGAGAAGGAGTATCTTGGTCTACGCCTTATGGGCCGGCTACCGCTCGAAAGGTAATTAGATAGATAGATAGATATTACTGCAGGAATTGTAAAAATGTTAGTTAAATCATTTTTTACTTCATTACTTTAACATTTGAAATCGTTACTTTGACATTTGTCATCGTTATTTTGACATGTGTCGTTATTTTGACATTTGGCATCTTTACTTTGGCATTTGACTTTGTTACTTCGACATTTGACATCACTACCTTCACATTTGGTATTGTTACGTTGGTATTTGGCATCATTGTCTGGACATCTGACATCATTACTTTCAGATTTGACATCATTACTTGACATTTACCATCAGCATTCACATTTTGAGGGAGCCGCGATAGCTCAGTGGTTAGTGAACTGGACTACAAAGGACAAGGGGTAGGGTTCGATCCCAACCGACGGACTCCGGGTTCACCCAGCCTTAAATGGGTACTGGATTTTTTTCTGGGAAAGTAAAGCAGCACGGGCGTAATACCGACCACATTACCCAAAAAATCATGTGCTGAAGGTCTGTAAAATATAGGGTCACTAACACCATATTTCCCTATACGTCACTTGGCGTGACGGGGGTACTTTACTTTTTATATTCACATTTTGGAATAATGACTTTAACATTTAATGTTGCAGCAACTATTTTCGCTCAGACGCGGCCTGTTAAATACTCATCATCATCTTCATCTTCATTATCCTCGTTATCATCATCATCGTGTGTCATATCGGATGGCGTAGACGATCATGACTTTCCACAATTTTCTATCCATAATACATCATATCAGTTCTGTTGTTGACTGTTTTCCCTGCCACGACACCAAGCTATCTATTAACTTCTCTCTTTGTCGTCCGCGATCTCTCTTTCCCTGTATTTTGCCAGTTGTAACCAAGTATTCCACGTTTCCTCTTCTCATCATGTGCTCAAATAATGTTGATTGTTTCTTTTAAATGTTTTTTATTTTTTTCAGGGAGCTCCCTTTTGAGTTGGTCTCTTTGAGAATGTTCTCGGTGGTCTTTTCAGCTTTCCAGGAAACTTTCGACATTCTTCTGAGAAATCCCATCTCCGTGTCCTCTAACCGTCTTGTCATGTGTTTAACTGTTATCCCTGGGAGCCGCGATAGCTCAGTGGTTAGTGAACTGGACTACAAAGGACAAGAGGTAGGGTTCGATCCTAACCGATTGCTTTCGGATCACCCAGCCTTTAATGGGTACCGGATTTTTTCTGGGACAGTAAAGCGGCATGGGCGTAATACCGACCACATTACCCAAAAAATCATGTGCCGAAGGTCTGTAAAAATGTATGGCCACTAACACCATATTCCCTATACGCCACTTAGCGTGACGGGGGCTCTTTACTTTTTTTTTTTACTCTACTATCCATGATTCGCTTCCATAGGCCAGAATTAGCTCTATATAGCACCGATGAACTCTCTCACTTCTATTGACATAGACTTGTTGCACAAGACGTTTTTCATTTTCCGAAATGCTATTTTTGGCCTGAGCTGTTCTACTTTTTGTTTCTCTGTTGAATCTTTTATTAGAAAAGATAAGAACATTCTTCTTGATTCTAAAATTAGCCTGGTGTACGTCATTGTGTTTACATTTTTCTATATGCTAGCGAAACATGGACAGTTGCAGCAGAGGTAAAGAAGAAAATACTTTATATAGAGATAACATATTACCCCCAAAATCATGTGCTGAAGGTCTGTAAAATTTATGGCCACTAACACCATTTTCCCTATACGCCACTTGGCGTGACGGGGGCTCTTGACTTTACTTTTTTTTAATAGAGATAAAATGTTATCCTAAAGTTTTGGACATCTCTTAGATCGTATCACAAATGTTATCGTAATGTTTTGGACATCTCTTACTTAGATTGTATCACAAATGTTATCCTAAAGTTTTGGACATCTCTTACTTAGATCGTATCACAAATGTTATCCTAAGTTTTGGACATCTCTTACTTAGATTGTATCACAAATGTTATCCTAAAGTTTTGGACATCTCTTACTTAGATTGTATCACAAATGTTACCGTAATGTTTTGAATATCTCTTACTTAGATTGTATCACAAATGTTACCGTAATGTTTTGAATATCTCTTACTTAGATGTATCACAAATGTTATCCTAAAGTTTGGACATCTCTTACTTAGATTGTATCACAAATGTTACCGTAATGTTTTGAATATCTCTTACTTAGATTGTATCACAAATGTTACCGTAATGTTTGAATATCTCTTACTTAGATTATATCACAAATGTTATCGTAATGATTGGACATCTCTTACTTAGATCGTATAACAAATGTTATCGTAAGGTTTTGGCATCTCTTACTTAGATTGTATTACAAATGTTATCGTAAGATTGCCCCAAACCATGCCAGCAGACATGGTACTTGATGATGATGATGATCATGATGATGATGATGATGGTGAAGTAGCAATTGTATGCCAAGTGACGTCAAAGCTCAACAAAAAGCCAGACACTCACCATAATCTGCTCTCCCTTTGGATCTTTCAGTTCCTTGGAGATGTCCATTAAGTCAAGAGCCAACTTGGCAATGGACTTGGCGTGGTCATCGCACTTGTCTGGCAGACCGCTGACCGCCATGTACTTGTCACCAATAGTCTCGACCTGTCACACAGTTTAACATAGACTCACTTACATGAAACTCTTTACACAGAACTATGTAACATAGGTAAATCTGATCATCAGAAGGTGGTGTATCTCTGGTCGACTAAGTGATTGGGTCTTTAAGATTCTTGATCTGCCTGACCTACAGATGCATGTCAACCCTAGATTCATTCTCCTTCAAAGATCAACATCTACCATACTTTAAGATTCTTGATCTGCCTGACCTACAGATGCATGTCAACCCTAGATTCATTCTCCTTCAAAGATCAACATCTACCATACTTGTAGACCAGCAAGATCATTATTTTTCAACAATCAACTTCATCATTATTTTTCAACAATCAACTTCATCATTATTTTTCAACAATCAACTTCATCATTAGTTTTCAACAATCAACTTCATCATTATTTTTCAACAATCAACTTCATCATATTTTTCAACAATCAACTTTAACTATACTTGTACACGAGCAACGAACATTCATCTTCATCCCAACTTGTGCTACCAATGCCAATCCTGGACTCTACAATACAATCTTCATCCCAACGTTGTGCTACAATGCCAGTCCGGGACTCTACAATACAATCTTCATCCCAACATTGTGCTACCAATGCCAGTCCTGGACTCTACAATACAATCTTCATCCCAACGTTGTGCTACCAATGCCAGTCCTGCACTATACATACAATCTTCATCCCAACGTTGTGCTACCAATGCCAGACCTGCACTATACAATACAATCTTCATCCCAACGTTGTGCTACCAATGCCAGTCCGGGACTCTACAATACAATCTTCATCCCAACGTTGTGCTACCAATGCCATCCTGGACTCTACATACAACCTTCATCCCAACGTTGTGCTACCAATGCCAGACCTGCACTATACAATGCCATCTTCATTCCAACGTTGTGCTACCAATGCCAGACCTGCACTCTACAATACAATCTTCATCCCAAAGTTGTGCTACCAATGCCAGACCTGGACCTAGATCCAAGAACAAATAAAAAAATAACCTCTACAGAGATGAAAGTGTTAGACGAATGACAGGAAAACAGCCTGAGAGATAAGATCATAAATGAAGAACTGAGAAAAAAGCTTGGAATTGCCCCCGCCATAGAATATATAAAGAAACACAGATACAAATATTCGGCACGTGATAAGCAGAGTGATCAAAACACAACGAGCCATCATTAAACGTTGCTAGAACACCAGACCCAAGGGTTCAAAAAAAAAAAAAAAGATAGATCGATGGGATATTAGAAGCACTAGGAAACATAACAGCCGCAGAGCCAACAGAAGAGCACAAACCACAAATTATATCTCCCCTCGACGCTGAAAGGCAAAAGAAGAAAAGAAGAACAATAATTCTGTTTCAACAATCAACGCAGTGGCAAAAGAACTAGGGGCGCCCAAAACTAAGATTTATAGACGTGTGTAAACGTGACATGAAGACTGAACATAAACCCAGCCTGGGAAGATATAGCTGCAGACCACAATCTTTGGAAATACATTTTAGAGGTTTCTAAACTTCAACTCAAGCAAGAAGCAGACATATTCTTAAAAAAATAGAATACATGGCGAATGTATAGAATTAGAAACACTAGGAAACATAACAGCAGGAGAGGTCAACAGAAGAGCAAAAGATGGATTGATAGAATATTAGAAACACTAGGAAACATAACAGCAGGAGAGGTCAACAGAAGAGCAAAAGATGGATTGATAGAATATTAGAAACACTAGGAAACATAACAGCAGGAGAGGTCAACAGAAGAGCAAAATACCGAAATTATATCACCTTCTATGCAGAAATAAAACGCAGAATAGCTCAGGCCAAAATAGCATTTCAGAAAATTAAAAATATCTTATACAACAAATCTATGTCAATGGAAATGAGAAAGAGAGTTTATCGGTGCTATATAGATCCAATTCTGACTTATGGAAGCGAATCATAGACAGTAGACAAACAAATGAAAAGACGATTAGAGACCACAGACATGGGATGTCTCAGAAGAATGTTGAAAGTTCCCTGGACAGCTAAAAAGACCAATGAGGAAGTTCTCAAAGAGGTCAACACAAAAAGGGAGCTCTAAAAAACTTCAGAAAG
>JAVIAB010000102.1:36818672-36822611 GCA_032433765.1 Megaustenia siamemsis | reverse complement strand
GAGAGAAAGTTAAGACTGGCCCAACCACGGCCAAGGGGACGAGTATTGGATGATGAGTATTGATGATGATGAGGAAGTTGTCGAGAGAGAAAGTTAAGACTGGCCCAACCACGGCCAAGGGGACGAGTATTGATGATGAAGATGATGAAGTTGTGGAGAGAAAGTTAAGACTGGCCCAACCACGGCCAAGGGGACGAGTATTGATGATGAAGTTGTCGAGAGAGAAAGTTAAGACTGGCCCAACCACGGCCAAGGGGACGAGTATTGATGATGAAGTTGTCGAGAGAGAAAGTTAAGACTGGCCCAACCACGGCCAAGGGGACGAGTATTGATGATGATGATGAAGTTGTCGAGAGAGAAAGTTAAGACTGGCCCAACCACGGCCAAGGGGACGAGTATATGATGATGAAGTTGTCGAGAGAGAAAGTTAAGACTGGCCCAACCACGGCCAAGGGGACGAGTATGATGATGAAGTTGTCGAGAGAGAAAGTTAAGACTGGCCCAACCACGGCCAAGGGGACGAGTATTGATGATGAAGATGATGAAGTTGTCGAGAGAGAAAGTTAAGACTGGCCCAACCACGGCCAAGGGGACGAGTATTGATGATGAAGATGATGAAGTTGTGGAGAGAGAAATTAAGACTGGCCCAACCACGGCCAAGGGGACGAGTATTGATGATGATGATGAAGTTGTCGAGAGAGAAAGTTAAGACTGGCCAACCACGGCCAAGGGACGAGTATTGATGATGAAGATGATGAAGTTGTCGAGAGAGAAAGTTAAGACTGGCCCAACCACGGCCAAGGGGACGAGTATTGATGATGAAGATGATGAAGTTGTCGAGAGAGAAAGTTAAGACTGGCCCAACCACGGCCAAGGGACGAGTATTGATGATGAAGTTGTCGAGAGAGAAAGTTAAGACTGGCCCAACCACGACCAAGGGGACGAGTATTGATGATGAAGTTGTGGAGAGAAAGTTAAGACTGGCCCAACCACGGCCAAGGGGACGAGTATTGATGATGAAGTTGTCGAGAGAGAAAGTTAAGACTGGCCCAACCACGACCAAGGGGACGAGTATGATGATGAAGATGATGAAGTTGTAGAGAGAGAAAGTTAAGACTGGCCCAACCACGGCCAAGGGGACGAGTATTGATGATGAAGTTGTCGAGAGAAAGTTAAGACTGGCCCAACAACGACCAAGGGACGAGTATTGATGATGAAGATGATGAAGTTGTAGAGAGAGAAAGTTAAGACTGGCCCAACCACGGCCAAGGGGACGAGTATTGATGATGAAGTTGTGGAGAGAAAGTTAAGACTGGCCCAACCACGGCCAAGGGGACGAGTATTGATGATGAAGTTGTGGAGAGAAGTTAAGACTGGCCCAACCACGGCCAAGGGGACGAGTATTGATGATGAAGTTTCGAGAGAAAGTTAAGACTGGCCCAACCACGGCCAAGGGGACAGGTGTTGATGATGAAGCTGTGGTGGATGAAGTGCCGAATGTCCGGTGGTAATGAAGTCGATAACAGTGGAGATGATGTCAGCGTTAGTCCCTACTTGATCTGCTTCCATGCCTCCTCTCCAAAGTTCCTCAAGACCAGCAACTCAAGGCGTAGTTCACGAACCCGTACTGAAACATGAAGGTGAAATCATATAAGATTACTGGTGAAACATGAAGGTGAAATCATATGAGATTACTGGTGAAACATGAAGGTGACAACATACAAGGTTAGTGGTGAAACATAAAGGTGAAAACATATTATTCATTGATTCGGCCATTCACTCCAATTGATAATCAATTGTCAAAATCAATGCATGAAATTCCAACATTTATCAACTTCATGTTAAATGACGTACAGCTCAAGATGTTTCAACACCATCAGACGTGCATGAGATCAACGCCACACAGTTGATTGCTTGTGAACAATAGCTGATCAAGACCTACTCCACCTCCACGTGGTGCCTCTTGAATCAAGACTAAACATTCTGACCAAGGGATCGAAGAGGGAAGGCAAAGAGGTACTCAGGAATGTCGTGCTGATGTCGGATATTTTGAACCGAAAAGCGCAAATATCCAAAATGGCGGCAAACCACAATGCAACGCTGTTACGCCTATTTAATGATGGTCTAAAGGTTAACAATGACAAACAGCAAAAATAAAGTAAACTAGACACGTTTGATATTGATCATTATCATCAAGTGCCATGCCTGCTGGCGTAGGTAATCATGTTTCTCCACAACTTTCGATCCCGACAGTTATTTATCATTTCTGTTGTTGACCTTCTGCCAAGCCATTCTCTTAAACTGTCTGGTATCTTTTCTCTTTGCTTCCCTCTATCTCTTCGTCCCTCAATTTTCCCAGTTGTTAGAACATATTCCAGCTGTTTCCTTCTCAATAGTTTAGGCCAAAATAGCATTTCAGGAACTGAAAAATATCTTATGCAACAAATCTGTCCATAGAAATGAGAAAGAGAGTTCATCGGTGCTATATACAACCAATTCTGACCTATGGAAGCGAATCATGGACAGTAGACAAACAAATGAAAAGACGATTAGAGGCCACAAAGATGGGGTTTCTTAGAAGAATGTTGAAAGTTCCCTGGACAGCTAAAAAGACCAATGAGGAAGTTCTCAAAGAGGCCACACAAAAGGGAGCTCCTGAAAAACATCAGAAAGAAAGAATCAACATTTTTCGGGCACATCATGAGAAGAGGAAAGTTGGAATACTTGGTTACAACTTGCAAAATAAAAGGAAAGAGAGATCGCGGACGGCAAAGAGAGAAAATACTGGATAGCTTGGTGTCATGGCATGGAAAACAGTCAACAACAGAACTCATATGATGCACTATGGATAGAAGATAGTGGAGGGACATGATCGCCTACGCCAACCGCAGGGTACATGATGATGATGATGATTATATGGCTGTGACACATGGAGAACCACAAAAATGACAATCATGAAGATACAGACCTTCACTCCTGGATACCTTCGCAGAATAAACGGATGGAAATGGCAGAACAAAATCACTAACATAGAATTATGCTACTATTGAAGTATGAAATAGAATAGAATATAATTTTATGAAATAATATGATTTTATAGTCAAATACCAGTGGATAAAGAGATACTGGGTACAATAATATACATAAATATTATTATATAGGGAACTTCCGAGGCGATAATAGGGAATAATAGAACAAAGAAGTATGTGTTAGCACTCGGAAAATTGACAGACAAACAACAATAGAAAAAAACGAAGAACAATATATGGTCCGAAGTGGGATCGAACCCGTACTCAGTGGCACCGCGCCTTGCCACGAGAAGCCGAACGCTTGTACACTGCCACGCAGCCAACTAAAAATTGGCTATTGCAGTAGTGTCTTCCACGAAAGGCGATCTCAATGACTATAGCATAGGGTAACGATCACAGACCGGAAATAAATTGTATATTTGTACTTTCCTATTAATGCAAGTATCTCCCAGTAGGGCTGAATACTTGTGTTGTAGACAAACATTTATTGGACGAAACAGCACGAATAGTAGTTCCCAGTGGTTATATAAAAAAGTAAAGTAAAGTACCCCCCGTCACGCCAAGTGGCGTATAGGGAAATATGGTGTTAGTGACCCTATATTTTACAGACCTTCAGCACATGATTTTTGGGGTAATGTGGTCGGTATTACGCCCGTGCTGCTTTTACTTTCCCAGAAAAAATCCGGTACCCATTTAAGGCTGGGTGAACCCGGAGCCGTCGGTTGGGATCGAACCCTACCCCTTGTCCGTAGTAGTCCAGTTCACTAACCACTGAGCTATCGCGGCTCCTACTAATTTTTAGGGAATTAGTGGTTATATACTGGGTACAAATAATAATACATAAATATTATTATATAGGGAACTTCCGAGGCGATAATAGGGAATAATAGAACAAAGAAGTATGTGTTAG